>JBBMEF010000025.1:5878605-5893734 GCA_037832685.1 Sicyos baderoa
TAGATTTGCAAATATTTTCAAAAAGTTGCTATTTACTCAATTTTTTTATCTTATTGTAATATACATGCAAATTCCCTATTAATTTATATATATATATATATATATATATTATATTTATGGTTTTCTTAATTTTTTTTAATATTTATGGTCTTTGAAACAAAACTTTAATATTCCTCAAAAAAAAAAATATATATATATATATTCATAAGAAAATATTGATACAGATTTTTTTTCCTAAAGTATATTTAAAACAAAACTTTAACAATTTAATCCAAAATTAACTATAAGAATATTACTGAAATGATTTTTAAAGTTAAAAAGTACTTTTTAAACTTTAAAAATTCAAGTTATTTTTAACACACTCCCTAATTCAAGTTCATTACAAAAGAAAAACAAAAAAACAAAAAAACAAACAAACAATCGAAGCATATCTTAGTAATTTAGCTGTATTCCATGTTTTATTTATTTAAAATAAAATAGAATGTTTTTTTTTTTTTTAAATCAGTTTGATCACATATATACGTGGATATTATTATTTAGGACATCACCTAAATATTTTTCGATATTTTTTCTTCATTTCCTAAATTCAATAAAAAAAATTTAAATTCTTAAAACTCAATCGAATAAATGATAAATTCGAAATTCTTAAAACTCAATCCGAATAAATGATAACTCCAAATTAACTACTTCATTTCATAAGTCGAATTTGCAAAACCTAGACGAGTTAACTCCATAGCAAATCCCAATTTGACTACTTGCAAACTTTGACCTATTATTAATAAGAAATTGGGAAGAAAAGTATAAAAAAATTATTTTTCCACCCACCAACGTTATGCAGATGTATAAATTATAAATTATTTTGTTGGGAAGATAATTATTAATTACCCTAACTTACTATATACCACAAAAACTATCAAATAAGTTAATAGCGCAATAATTGTATTGCTTGATTTTCGATCCTAAAAATTGGTATTTATCTTATTTTCCCGATCAATGAACTGGTTTAGTTTATTAGAAGTATATTCGATGAATGGATTTAAAATTACATAGAACAAAAATATATTAGTTGGTTCGGTTTTTGTATGGAAAAACCAAGAAAAACTGAACCGAGCCGAATTAAGTATATATATATAAATTAAAAAAAAAAAACCTAACTTAGTCGATTCTTTTACGGCCGTTCAACGTTCATTGCGATTTCGACGCCATTACTCTGTTTCTCTTCTTCTTCTTCGTTTGATTCCAAGGAGTTCGACAGTTCTAACTTCACCACCTCGGCTCAAGCTCGATTTCATTATAGTCTCCTTCTACACTCCTAGGTATACTCATTTTTTCTGATTGTTTTTGTGATTTCTACTTTTGATAGCCACCTGCGTCTGTTTCACATACTCATGTTGTTGTTGTTTTTGTTTTTGTTTTTCCTGTCTGGTTGATTGCTGGTTCATGTAAATGTTTTGATTGTTGTTTAGAGATTGCGGGTTTTGTGCTTTATGGTTCCGGCAGGAGATTGGTTTTGTGGGTATTTGGATTTTTTAGGTTTTGTTGTGAATTTATCCCGTTTGATAACTATTTGATTTTTGAAATTTAAGCCTATACTCACTCAAATTTCTTACAGTTGTTCCACTCTTCTTACCATATTTTCATATTTTCTTAAGAAAGTAGGAGTAAACTAACCAACTTTTAAAAACAAAAATAAATTTTTGGAAGTTACTTTTTTTTTTTTTGAAAGTTAGTGTTCTCCTACTTTTTTTAAGGAAAGATAGATAGATGGATATATTGTAGGTAGAGTGGAACACATTTAGAAAATTGTTTTTGTGATTGTTTAAACTGAACGTCCTAACCAATTGAAAATCAAACCAATGATTTTATCCTTGACTGGACATCGATTCGGATCCATTTCTTGAAAAATCGAAGATATCTTTCTGATTGTCGGTTTAGTGCAAAACCACTGAAATCACCCCTACTGAAAACCTAAAACCCCAACCCCTTTCCTTGCCGCTACTGCCGTAGCCTTCAACTTCCACAATTCTCAGGCAAAGTTCTTCTTCTTTATAAAAAAAACTCTTTTGATTTTCTCTTTTACGCTTCAGTTTATCCTCTCCAAACGGTTATACCACTTCTATCATCGGTTTGATCCATTTCTCCTTCAAGGTAAATCGATTTTCGTAATTGCACTGTATGATTTATTTGCTTCTTGATCGATAGCTCATAGACTTCTTATTTTTCCCTTCCAAGCTGCTCTTCGTATTAATTGTACAGTCGGTTTTCATATCTATTTACTCTCTTTTTCCTGCCTTTGTTTGAAGTTGTTACTGTTTTTTTATTTTGCGTAATCGACCAATAATCAACCTGATTTCATAGTGATAATCGAGAGAAAGAGGAGTCAATTGAAATTTTGGAGTGTAAGAAGGAAGAGAGTCCAACGAAAAATTGTAAATCAAAGTTATTCGGTTTGCAGTTTAGGTTATGGATTTGGATATAGATCATTTCATATTATAGATTTGGAAGGATGGGAATTATTTCAGATTTTATTTTTACCCTCTGGAATCAATTTTTTTTAAATGAATGAAATTAAATCTGTGTTAAAACAATATTCTAGTTCCTTTTAGTTTGAAGTTATTTGTTGTTATCAAAATTTGTTAAATAATAAAAAAAATTAGGACAAGATAAGAACATATTTTAAAAGTACCAAATAGTATTGTAACCTCAAACTCTCTTGTTTGAAATTAAATGCTTAATATGTGTTCATTGGTTTCTTTGGTAGGAATAAAAACTATGTCTGAAGAAGCAGGATTGTTTGCGGTTCAACAGACTATTGGCAGTGTTTTATGCTGCAAATGTGGAATCCCTATGGCACCAAATGCTGCCAATATGTGCGTTAAGTGTTTGTGTTCTGAAGTTGACATTACGGAAGGTTTGCAGAAGCAATTAACTATTATGTTTTGTCCGGAGTGCGTGAGTTACTTGCAGCCACCGCGAACTTGGCTTAAAGCACAACTAGAATCAAAGGAACTATTGACATTCTGTATCAAAAGGTTAAAAAATCTAAATAAGGTCAAACTAGTACATGCTGAATTTGTTTGGACTGAACCACATTCCAAGAGGATCAAGGTCAAGTTGAAAGTTCAGAAAGAAGTCCTTCATGGTGCAATTTTGGAACAGTCCTATGTTGCTGAGTATGTTGTGCAAGATCACTTGTGTGAGTCTTGCTCGAGGGTTGCGGCCAACCCTGACCAGTGGGTGGCTGCTGTTCAATTAAGGCAGCACGTTCCTCACCGGCGTACCTTTTTCTTCTTGGAGCAATTGATACTAAAGCACAATGCTGCTGCCAATGCCGTAAGGATCCAACAGATGGATCAAGGTATTGACTTTTTCTTTTCCAATAGAAGTCATGGTGTTAAGTTTGTGGAGTTTGTTGGAAAGGTTGCTCCAATCCGGAGTCGCAGCGATAAACAACTTGTTTCTCATGATGCCAAGAGTAACACTCACAATTATAAGCACACATTTTCTGTTGAAATATCCCCAATATGCCGTGAGGATTTGATATGCTTGCCTCCTAAAGTGGCTGTTAGTTTGGGCAATCTCGGTCCTATTGTAATTTGCACTAAAGTTACAAATGCCATTGCTTTGCTTGACCCATTAACCTTAAGGCACTGCTTCTTGGATGCTGATCAGTATTGGAGGACATCCTTTAGGTCTCTACTTACTAGCAGACAACTTGTGGAATATATAGTTTTAGATATAGAGAATATTTCTACTGAAGTTAATGTTGGTGGTTCAAAGTATGTTTTGGCTGATGCTCAGGTAGCTCGTGTATCTGATTTCGGAAGGAATGACACTATATTCTCCATAAGAACCCATCTGGGTCATATTCTGAGCCCAGGGGATAATGCCCTTGGTTATGATCTGTATGGAGCCAATAGTAATGATATGGAGCTAGACAAATATAAGGGCCTTCAGATTCCCGAAGCTATTTTAATCAAGAAGAGTTACGAAGAAAAGCGTCAGAGAAAGCGTGGAAAGCCTAGATCATGGAAGCTTAAGTCTCTTGAAATGGAGGTTGATGATAAAGATAATAGTAGGGCAGAGCAAGAGAAGAGGAGTTCAGAATATGAACAGTTTTTGAGAGATTTGGAGGAGAATCCAGATATGAGGTTCAACATATCATTGTACCGAAATAAAGATTACCAACCCTCTGAAATGACTGACGGAGAAGACGGATCTTCAGTAGCACTTGGCGAGTTGCTTGCTGATCTCGATATAAATGAAGACAATGAAGATGGTGGAGACAATGGAGAGGATGGCATGAACGAGTAAGTAGCGGGAAATGCAGATTCGAGTATTTGAACTTTTGACTTCAAGAGATGAAAGTAAGTACCTTAGCTGATGAACTATGCTTATTTTGGGGTTTGAGAGGTATTAAACGATGTGTTATTGCTTTTAATTTCATTTATATAGCATCTAATTTATTCTGGTTTGTTTTCAACTATCAAGAACTTTCAAGTTTATTTTTGCTGCTACCCATTTTTTCCCTTTATTCTTTATGGCGTTTAGCTTAACTTTTCTGCTTGTCTTGTATTGTTGGGGGCGATGGAACTTAGAGTCCAATTAACATTCTTTGTAAGACTGAAAAAAAGTGCTTTTATATATTAATAATGAGGGAATGAGGAAGATTAGAAGGGGAAATACGCATGCGACGGCTGGAGAGGGAAGATGGGGTACGTGGAGGCTGATTGTGAGGGGGAAGAAAACGGCGTTGTTTTGCCGTTTGGGAAAAATGATTGTGGCAATTGAAGGGTGAAGGATTTTTTGGAATGGAATTCTATGATTGTGGAAGGAAAAGTCGAGTTATAATAGGTAAATGCTATCCATCCTGAAGTGTTTAATTGGTCAAAGAGGGCCTTGGAGTGCATAAGGTGATGAGTTCAATCTAGGGTGGCCATCTACCTAGGAATTAATTTCCTACGGGTTTTCTTGACATCCAAATGTTGTAAGGTCAGGCAGTATGTCCCGTAATATTAGTCGAGGTGCGCGAAAGCTGACCCGAACAGTCAGTGTGGAGACTTTTTTTTTAGGTTGCTGAGCAAAGCTGTTCCGCTCTAACCTCTAAATGAGATGGTAATAGTTAGGAGTGAACTTTGTCATGAAGTGAGATTATTTGCGTGTGGAATTGCGCTCTTTGTTAAGGGGAACATAGTTTCTTTGTACTTTATTTTTGTGTATGTATTGACTGGCGTATCTCTTTTCCTATGTTGTGTTGGTAGCAGGTATTCTTCGTGGAGCTTTTCGAGCTTTTCGGGAAACTCATAAGGTACAATAGGTTGAGCCCGTCGCTTTGGCTTCAAGATCTACGAAAAAGCACATAGTTTTTGTGAGATCTGTTATGAACTCTACTTTTGAAGTATGAGTTTAGCGTGTTCTTTCTTACCTACAACCGGTCATGTATTTTAACTTATTTGTTTGGGTTTTTGGATGTAGGTTCTACTTGGACCATAAATTAGCTTTGGTGTCCTTTGTTTTAAGCTACACAAATGAATGACTTTGCGAACTAGTATCTATTTATACTATTTGAACAGTGTTACATTTTGACATTTATTTTTTTTAAAATCATATTCGTGACTTTTAGAGCCAGCTTTTGTGTATCGCCATCTGAAATTCAGTAAAAAATACAGTATACCATTTGTTTTGTCATTTTAATAAGCCAACAAGATCATGCTTGTTAACCTCTAGACCTTTTTGGTATAAATCTGACGGTTAATTTTTTTTTGATAAGAAACAATTTCATTACTGATATGAAATTATAAAAGAGTAAGTAAAATATTAGAACCATAATTATGAAAGAGGGGGGAGAAAGCTCGCTTTGATGGGTTTCTTTCGATCCAAATATTAAATAAAATGTTCCAAATGATCTTATTTTTCTTTTTGAATGGGTGTCTAGTGAGACAAAGTTTCAGCCCCAAACTGTCTCTTGAAACTCTGTCTCCCTGACACCATTCAAAAAGAAAATGAAGATCCTTTGGTAACATTTTGTTAAAGTCATCATTTCGAACATTTTGTCAAAATATGCTAAGCTAAAAGCTTTGTCATGGAGTTTGTTCAGTGTTAAGGTTTAAGGTTGATGAATTGTCTGGTTTTTTAGTTCAAGTTTCTTTTTTGGTCTAATGGTTTGACTTTGTTTGAACAAGATTCTCGGATGAAAATTTATTATTTCAGCAGCTAACTTAAACAAGGCTAACTCAATGAGGTGGAGTTAACTGAGAAAGGTAAATTAACTCTAGTTACTAATTAAAACAATAATAGTCTGGGTTATGAATGAAAAAAAACTCTACCAACAACCCCTAACGTAAGAAAAGAAAGTAACTTTCCCAAAAAAAAAAAAAAAAAAAAAAAAAAAAAAAAACAGAGAGTAACTGCCATATCTTTGATACACTAAATTATTTTTTCTTATTATAATAATATTTTTAAATAGTTATTTTTTCATAAGGTGGAAAAAGAACCACAGAATGAAAAGATTACAAATAAAAAATTGGCACCCACAAAAGAACTAGAAGCCAGGAGAGCCCTTGGGCAATTTGAATCTCCCATCTTTTTCCCCCTGGGCTGTTCACCAATCCCCCACATTGATTGTGAGATCGAGCAAGCAAGGATGGCAACAACAATGAGGCGTCTGTGTCCAAACATCGACCGTGACGACGGGCTCGAGACGATTCTAGAGGTGCCGATCCCGGAGGATCTGTTCACGAGCATGGGCAGCAACGTGACTCTCCGATGGCAGAACATGTCGACGTGGATGAGAGCTCAAACCTCCGACAAATGGAGCTCTCCAATCATCGCTAATCGCTTCAACGAGCTCCGCTTTCTCCTCTACCTCGTCGGATCTCCCCTCATCCCTCTCCAGGTCCAGTTGGCTCACCCCCTCAACCGCCCCCTCAGAGATTCCTCCATTGTATGTTAACCGTTAACCACATTCTATTCTATCATTTTATTTTATTTTATTCAAAATTTGAGGGCGATCATGAATGTGATCTACTTTTATGTATAGGAAAATCATCTTTATTATTAATAGAATGAAGATTGAGTATTGAATATTTTTTTGCATTGTGTGATTGGATTGGATGGGGGTACTTGGTAGGAGGCGTCGACGGCGAAGTACATCGTGCAGCAGTACATGGCAGCGACGGGAGGGCCGGCAGCGTTGAGTTCTGTCACGAGCATGTGCGTGACAGGGCAGGTGAAGATCAGGGCATCGGATTTTCACCTGTCGGACGAGAACATAGAGGTGAAGAAGAGCACAGAGGAGATAGGAGGGTTCGTGCTTTGGCAGAAGAATCCTGATCTGTGGTCTTTGGAGCTTGTGGTTTCCGGCTGCAAAGTTATTTGTGGTTCTAATGGTAAGCTTTCATGGCGCCATTCTTCTAATAACCAATTTTCTCCTGTCTCCTCTGGCCCTCCTAGACCTCTCCGCCGATTTCTTCAGGTATCTATCTATCCATCTATCTATATATATTACACATTACAATGCCTCATTTATCGATCATATAATATGAATCGAGAAGGTTGGTGACGTATGTTAACTTGATGGTAATTAATTCAGTTTAAATCTATGATTACGAGTGTGATCCTCACAATTGGTAATGAACTTTCATCTTATTTGAGAGTTAGTTTCTATAGAATATTTATGGTTCCTATCCAATTTGATCTTTAAAAAAATTGAACAACATGAAAGATTGAATATAGAGAAGTTATAATTGTTTTACTTTTGGTTTATTTCAAATTAGATTAGAAATACTACTTTTTTATCATCTAGTGGTTTCATTGTTTGGTTGTAAACTAGTTCAACAAATGCATCACGGGTTCAAACCCGGTAAGAGTTGGTATTATAATCCAGCTCTCCCAATTTGTACTTAAAAAAAAAATATATATATATATATATATATATAAATTTTGATATATTTTTTTAAAAGATTAGTTGGGTATCCATTTTGTTTTTTATTTTAAAATATTTAGATAACTGTTTTTTTTATCCAATATTATTTGATATTTTTTTAAACATAGGTAAATTGTAAATTATATACATCGATATATCTATTTACCATTATAAATAAATTTTAAAAATAAATCAACTAATTTTATAGTTTGATCTAATGGTAAAAAATGTTTCGAAAACTTTAAAAATTAAATATTCTATTCATAACAACTACTTAAAAATGTCAATTGTTCGAGTCTCTCCCATCCTCTTATTGTTGTAATCTAAAAAAAAAAAAAAAATAATAAAAAAGTATTTTTAGCCAAAATATAGAGATGAAATTATGAAGTTTAAGAAATGAAAATGATGGTGTGAACGCGGGCAGGGGCTAGACCCAAGAGCAACGGCGAACCTCTTCATAGACGCAATGTGCATAGGCGAGAAGCTCATAAACGACGAAGACTGCTTCATTCTAAAGCTAGAAACCAGCCCGGCGATCCGCGACGCGCAAAGCGGACCCAACTACGAGATAATCCACCACACAATCTGGGGTTACTTCAGCCAGCGGTCCGGTCTGCTGATCCAGTTCGAGGACTCCCGGCTCTTGCGGATGCGGACCAAAGCCGGGGAGGACGTGTTCTGGGAAACCAGCACGGAGTCCTTCATGGACACGTACCGCTACGTCGACGGCGTGAACATCGCCCACAGCGGGAAGACGAACGTGACCGTGTTTAGATACGGCGAGCAGTCGGCTAACCATAAGCGGGAAATGGAGGAGACTTGGAAGATTGAAGAGGTTGACTTTAATGTTTGGGGGTTGACTATGGAGAGCTTTCTCCCCCCGGCTGGGGCTGCCGTGTTGCAGTTGCATGCGCCTTGATTTGTGTTCTTGGCTTTCTTTTTGGCTTTATCATATTGGGTAATTTGTTCTAATGTACATAAGAGATTTATTTGGCCTCATTTCTGTAACTGCTCTTCTTCAATAAATTTGAGTTTTTTTTTTTTTTTTTTTTTTTTTTTTTCTTTTTTTTTATTATGCAACTTAAAAAAAAAAAAATTAATTACCATCTATTCACATAACCAATACACCACTCATATCTTTCATTTAAACAAATAATATAAATATATCATATAATTGATTGTTTAAGAATAAAAAATCATACAACTCAGGCAAAAGAATGATATGTCAAGTAACATCTTATATGAGTTAATAACTAACTTTGAAACCCTCTACTTTTAATGATCGTTTAATTAAAAAATAAATAAATTTATAACTAGAATTAATTAATAAATAATAATAATAAACTAGAATAATTCTTTTTTTTTAATATATATTCAGTAAGGAGAACAAATACCAATTGTTGGGATCGAAT
This sequence comes from Sicyos baderoa, assembly GCA_037832685.1. NCBI lineage: Eukaryota > Viridiplantae > Streptophyta > Magnoliopsida > Cucurbitales > Cucurbitaceae > Sicyos > Sicyos baderoa. The sequence continues at coordinate 5,887,942 of JBBMEF010000025.1, forward strand.
ATAATGTTGATCCATTCGGTATAAACTATAATAAATTAATTGAAACTCAATATCATACAAATTGAAAAGTCCAATAAAATTATCTCAAAGAAATATCAATTATTATTTTAAATTTTGAATATTTATATATTTTAAAATTTGTGTTATTTTCCATTTGCAATTATTTACTTAGTTTTATAAAAGAAAATTAAATTTCCACTTTTAATTTTAAATTTTGATTTAAATAAAACAAATTACGACTCAAATTAAATCAATTACATCATAGTCAAATATCAAACTGAATTAAAAAAAAAACAAATGAAAATACATTAATTATTTCTATATTAATAGTTCATTCATATTTTATATAAAGATTCACGTTAACTAAAAAAACATTGAATGGTAAGTAGGGTCATAATCGTTTTATTGTTTGATTGTATACGATATTAGTAATTCTCTCTCCCAACTAATACAAAAAGAAAGAAAGAAATATATTATTATTTTTTTTGAAAAACAATAAAAAAAGATTATGATTTGAGATATTAATAAAATGAAATTATGATATCTTAACCCAATTACAATTATATGAAGTGGCCCACAGTAAAACATTTTGATATATGTAGCAATTTAAAACAATTGTACTAATAAAAAAGAAAAAAAAAGATATATGTAGCAATTTCTTTCTCTCTCATCCCCATTTCGCTATTTCTCTCTCTTCAGTGAGAGAAAGAACTTTGTTCTCCGGCCAAATCTGGGTCTTATTTTCGATTCACTGCAAAACGGCGAGCGCATGATTTCTCTTAATCGATTCAGACTAATTTGATTTTGATTTTGTTTTTGATTTTGTTTTTGATTTCATCAATTTCAATCTGATTGTCGTTGATCGACATGAAGGACGACGATGTCCTTCCGACGACGATCGCCATTGCCGGAAAGAAAGAGAGCTCGGCTTCGAGTCTATTCGGCAAAGGCCGCCGCTACAAGTTCTGCGCATTCGCCGCCATTTTGCTGCTCGCATTCTGGTCCATGTTCACTGGCACCGTCTCTCTCCGATGGTCCGCCGGCAATCTCAACGCCCTCTCTCCTGATGACCTCGATTTCAACATCCACGGCGATCTCGATGTCCTTGTTAGTATCTCTTTCTCTCTTGTCGATTTCTGATTCAGATCTTGCTTGTTTAGATTTGCGCACGCATCGATTTCAGGAGATGGAGGAAAGGGAGAATATAGTGAAGCATATGTGGGATGTTTATACGAATAATCGCCGGATTAAGCTGCCGCGTTTTTGGCTGGAGGCGTTTGAGGCTGCGTACGAGGAGCTTACCAGTGAAGTGCCTGGTGATCGAGAGGCTGCTATTTCTGAGATCGCTTGGATGTCGGTGCAGTCTATTGTTATTGATACGTCTTCCGAGCAATCAACGGTTGGTTATTTACTCTCTCATGCTTTAAGTTTTGATATCCCCTGATGATCTTATTGGCCTTGGACCTTGGTACACGAAAATGGCGTGGTTACTCGAGTATAGGGAGCGAAACTCCAATTTTCTAGTTTCCAAAAAAAAAAACGAAAATGGTATCTAGGGCATTCTAAGGACTATAATTACAATCCAGGAGTCCCCAAAGGATGGCATGAAGACTTGGGCTTTAAAGGTGTGCTCTTCTCAAGGTCCCAATTCGAAACTCACCCGTGACATTGATTTGTAGACACCTCCCGTGTTTCCATTCCTTCGATGTCTCCCGATGTCTGGCCTAGGGACGGGCGTGGTTACCTCAGTCGGGTATAGTGAAACGAAGCTTTGATTTTCCGCTTTCAAAAAAAAAAAAATTAGAAACCAGGAACAGTTGGTGTTGCAATTTTTATATCATTTGGTGGGATTCTGAAAGCTATCTTATAATGAAAAGCTAATGGTATTGGTCTCTCCCTCCCCACCCACCCACCCACTTTGACCTGCCATACATTCTTCTTAATTTAACTCAGGTTGCACTCTTTTGGGATGATATATATATATATATATATATATTATAATTGAGAATCGGAGCTTCACTCCTCTACAGACTCGGCTGTATCTGCATCTATCTCAAAGCTCAGACCCGGGAGACATTAAGAGATTTTATAATAAAGGTTGGTGGGTTTCATGACACCTTAAAGGGAATACTCTGAGGAGACCCAAGGCTCTACTAACAAGGCCGTCCCTTGGGACTTTTTGGGATAATAGTAATTGGCGTCTACAATTGAGATATCATGCTGGTTTTGAGTAACCCCTTGTGTTCGGTTATAATTGCAGATTTGCAGCTTCTCTTGTGTTCTGTAGTCTCCTTTGTTCTTTCCTTTGTGTGCAAGCTATAATAAATTTATAAGTATGTTCCATAGGCATTAATCTTTAGAAAAACTAACCAATTGACTATCAAGTGCAACCTTGTGTTTCCATTTGGTGAATGGGGATCCTATTCTTGATTTTTGATATAGCCGTTTCGTTTGACATTCAGAAACTTGGCAATTTGTCCCATACATCATCAGTAAAATTGGGATTCTTTATCAAAAGCTTGACATAATTTATGCCAAGCCAATCACTTCATGTGATTTACAAGGGAGTAATTGCTGACATGTCTTCATAACCAATTGTGGATGATGGATTGCCGCTTAACTGTCATCCATCATCGCTATAGCTGTCTAAGATAAAGGAATTCTCAAATAGGAACTGCAAGTTTATTATTCGATGATCACTAGCTTATAAAGACTGAGGTTTGTTATTAACTTAGAGGAATATTTAGTGGCTGCCTTGGCAGCTGCAGCGCAACATTTTAGCCATTAATTTTATTATTAATTTAAAAAAAAAAAATCAATGGCTAAAATGTTGCTGCTTTGGCAGCTGCTGCCAAGTATTCAAATATTCCTCTTAACTTATTACCTGCTTGCACCGTTGCTAAGTCTTAGGAATAGTTCTTACCTGCTTGATAATACCTCCCTGCTTGCTAAATCTTAGGCAATCCAAGCGATTGTGGATATTGGATTGCCACAATTTCCATATTTGCTGTAGCTTCCTGCGATAAAGAATCTTAGCTGTCTCAAATAGGAAACCCCAAGTTTGTACAATGATCACTAGCTTCTAAGGACTGCAGAATCTTGTTGTTTTCTTTACACCCTGATGCCTAAATAAGACCAAGTTTATTCTATTCTGCAAAATGTAGAACTTAGATATGGGGTATGTCACTTTATAAAAGCTGAGGCCATTTCCTCGATGCACGTGCTTGATAAAGAATTATTAAGTTAAGGAGGTGTTTGTTTGGCATATTTAAGTAGGATTTAGATGGAAGATTTACTAACTCTTCTTCGAAAACCTACATTCAAACGAATTTTTACCAATTTCTTCTCCTTTTTACTTTTAAAAATAACCCTTCATTTCTAACCAACCATTTCTAACCACTCATTTTTAATCATTCCTTTCAAATCAATCAAACTAACTCATTTTTAACCACTCATTTTTAATCATTTTTTTTAACTACTCAAAATAATTAATCATCTTAAATCTACATCCACACAAGATTTTGACTCTAACTCTTCTACACAAAAACCACATCCAAACAAGTTTTTAGTTATAACTCTCAATTTTTAACTACTCAAAATAACTCTTCAATAGAACTTCTTAAGTTAAATCCTACTTAAATATGACAAACAAACACCTCTGAGGGTATCTTGTCATCCTCGCTATAGACTGCTAGCTGAATAGGAGTCTCAAACTGAAAAATACAGTTTGTTCTTTATATTCATCACGAGCTTTAAAAGACAGTGAGATTTGTTACCCTCTATACCACTCTGCAGCCTTAGAAAAATCAAGCTCTTTAGTCTCTTATGAAAAGTAGAGAACTGCTTTAGAGGTGTTATCTGGTGATTTGTAAAAGTTGATGCTAGCTTCTATTTGAGCAGGATTTTGTTTATGAATCCATTATTTTTTAAGGAAAACGAACTTTGTGGAACAAGTAAAACGACAAGCCAAGCGTTCTCTAGTTTTTTTTTCCCTCCCAAAACCAACAATTTAAACTCAACTCCCGGTTCTCAAGAATCTCCAATGTGTAATTGATGCATGGGCTTTATGCATGATCGATGAGAGAATTCGATATGACCTCGGATGCACCTTATTTTGAGGTGTTATCTTATGCTTTTTAGAAATGATTAACTAATGTTCGTCTTTCTAGGATTGTAGAAGTTCATTACTTCTTATTGGAAGTGATTTACTACATTGGGATGTAGACATATTACTTTCTAGTTTTGGTATTTCACTGATAGGGTTGCACATTCTCTAGTTTCATTGTAAAAGCTTTTTCTGTAGCTATTTACCATTTATCTCATATTGTCATACATTCTTCTACATGCAAACATGGTAATTAGTAATCATGGACTAGGATGCATCTGATATTATTTTTTACTGTTAAATTCATTTATTTTTTTATATTAGCATTTATTTTTGATATTACGACAATGGGGGTGGGGATTTGAATCCATGATCCCATGGTCATTAGATATAATGCCATCGAACTATTACTCTTGTTGATTTTTGATATTAGCATATTGAAAACACCTAAAAGAACCCTGACCTCTTGAGAAAGATACTGAAACTTGGAAAAGCTTTTTGTTTATGCAACTGTGTGGCTTTTCATTCATCGATGAAAATTTTCGTTTCTTATGAAACTTTGCTCGGAAAACATTTCGTTTTTTCTTTATGTGGCTTAGCCTTGTAAATTGTAATGGTACTTTAATCTATATGCTCTGCATTTTCTAATATTTACTATCAGAGTGCACGAGGGCTCACAAAGATGCAGAAAGTAGCAGATAAAAGTAAGGACACAGCTACCAAAACTGGGAGCAACATGTGACATGGATGATGTTCATTATGATCCAAGGTTCAAGGACTCTATATTCTGCCCTTTCTGCCATTAAGATTACTGTCTGAAAATTATAGGAGGCAGTGATTGACAAATTTATATTCTTTAAAATTTTGATTTTTTTCCCTTTTGCTTTATAGTATTGCAAGATGGGTCACACAAACCTTTTTGCCTAGCATGTTAGAATGATATTTGTTAATGTTATTTATAAAGGTGAAAGATAAATTTTGAAAGCCTCGTATTTGACTGACTTTTTAAACAGGTAGAAGATGATCATAATTTATACTTCCAACCCATCTTTTGCTTGCATATGTTTTACAGTTCTATTTTCGTTTCTGAATTTACTGATTTTCTTGACAACTAAATATTTTATGATCAAATGATTTAATTATCAAATGAGAATAGTCGAGATGTGCTTTAGTTGATCCGGATATTTATAGATATAAAAAAAATAAAATAAAATAAAAGTATGAATGTGTCCAAACTAGCTTTTTCATGTCTTGAGACAGTTTAATGGATCATCCGGTTAAAATCGTAACCATGCATGTGGCATGGATGATAACAAATGCACAACCTTCAAAGTTGGTGTTTTCTTTCATAAATTTGACCAAGAATTTATAAACTTGACTTTAAAAACCCAATTTAAATGGTTATCAAATGTGATATTTAATTTTTAATTAATTTATTTAAGGATATCAATGAAGCTTGCATTAGTTTGCTTTAACTCAATGATAATTTCTTTTCATTAAAAAAAACAAAAACAAATCTTAATGGTATTGACATGTATTCTAAACATAGTTTGAATTCTTCTATTCAAATGTACCCATAAAGTTGAGGAACTTAATCACAAATCTTGTCTTTATTAACATCTTCGGTATGACAATTGCGCTTAAGAGTTGACCTTAAATGTCGTGGTTCAACTAAAAAAAAGAAGAAA
>JBBMEF010000025.1:5916828-5949407 GCA_037832685.1 Sicyos baderoa
CGAACGTGTATACTTGCACGCTTTGTTAATAGTTTCCCACGAAGTGCACTCCATTAACTTCGTCAACGACGAAGTTCAACCACCCAGCCTATAACTAACCCATCCATAAAGATAATCCTATTCGCTTCGTTGTGTGTTTACTATTTTTACAACAAGTTTTTGGTGCCGTTGCCGGGGAGCTTTTGTTTAATCTGTTTAAACTTGTGTTTTTAACAAGGGTAGTACTTAAGAAGAAATTTGTTTATTTTATTTGCAGGACGACTTTTGCGTACTTTTATGCCAAGGCGAGGAAAGTTGGTAGCATTCAATCCTGAACCATAACACTTAATCACGGACGCAAACGCACGAACCAAGATTGCGAAAGTTCGAGCGCACATTGCAAAGTTGGAGAAACAAATGGCGGAAGCGAATGTTACCAGGCTAGCGGAACCGGCTGCAAACGTCGTGGTTGAGCCCGCTTAACCAAACCCTGTTCGTCCTAATTACGAACATGCAGATAGGTTTCTGAACAACCCAATCATAAGGGCAAATGATTTGGATGTAGCTTTAAGAGCTTATGCAGCGCCAGACTTAACAGAATTTATGCGAGGTCGAGCGAGGCCAAATGACGGGCGAAACTTTGAATTCAAGCCCATAATGAACACCATGTTATTAGTGAAGGCGCAATTTCATGGGATGCCCAGCGAAGATCCTCACGATCATCTGAAAGAGTTTATGAGAGTCTGTGACTCCTTCACCGTCAATGGAATGACGAGGAATGATGTGAGAGTAAACATTTTCCACCATTCGCTTATGGGAAATGCCCTTCATTGGTTCTATGGAATGGAGGATCGCCACGAAATTTCTTGGGAAGAAATGGCGAAATGCTTCTTGACAAAGTATTTTCCGCCTAACAAGATGATGGATTTAAGAGACAAAATTATGGGATTCAGACAAGGGCGAGATGAAACTTTAGCGGAAGCCTGGGATAGCTTCCAAATCTTACAGCAAAAAGTTCCGCAGAATGGGATACCTTGTTGCTTACAGTTAGAATACTTTTTCCGTGGACTTTCAGCAGCAACAAAAGCAAAATTGGACTCTGTACCTAATGGATCTCTAATTAGTTGTAGTTACAACCAAGCTGTGGAAATTCTTGAACGAGTTGCAGCGAACACGGAAAATTGGAAGGAAGACGAACGATTGGACACTGGCAGCTACAAAAGAGATAATAGCGGAGGCGATGAGTCTCTGAAGCAACAAGTAGCTGAGATGCGAGACATGCTAATTAAGCTCGCGAACAACCAATTTTCGTCAACTCAGCAAGTGACTTATGTGAACAACCCCGCTCAAATCTTCCCTGTAGCGGAAGCTTGTCCGATGTGTGGTGAAAATCACACATATGAAAGTTGTCCACATAACACCGCTTCGTTGTGTTACGTTCAACACGAAAAAGTAGAACAACCCATTCTCGCAGACATACAACCAAGGATGGAGATCTCATCCAAACTTCTCGTATGCGGCGAACCAAAACACTGGACTTCCACCAAACCCTGTCCCACCACAACAAAGATATCCAACAAACCCACCTGGATTCGTTCCTTATAATGCCCAACGAGGCCAAACCCAACCCGCTGCTCAGACAGCTCTTTCGAGTTCGTTAGAGTTAATGCTAAAAGAGTTTCTAGTTAAGCAAGATCAAGCTACACAGAACCAACAATTGATTAACCAAACTCAAGCAGCGACAATAAGGAACTTGGAGATTTAAATGGGGCAACTAGCGAACGAAGTTCGCCAACGCCCAATTTGGAATTTGCTTGCAGATACTGAAAACGCGAAGAAAAATGGGAAGGAACAAGTCAATGCGGTGACGGTAATTTATGAAGATCCGCAATCTTCGTTAACTATGAATTACACTGAGGAAGTTGAATATGTCAACGAAGTTAACGAAGTAATTAGCGAAGGCAATGAGAAAGATGCAGTCAATGTAAAGAGCATCGCTAAGGACGAAAATGCTATTGAGTATAAACCGCCCCCACCATTTCCGCAGAAGAAGAAGAAAAACAAAGGAGGCGCGAGCTTCGAAAAGTTCTTCAATATTCTGAAAAGCATTCAGATTAATGTGCCTTTGTTGGACGCCCTCCAACGAATGCCGAATTATGCGAAGTTCCTCAAAGAGATCCTAATGGACAAGGAAAAAATGGGAGAATGCAACTTCGTTTCGCTTAATACGAAGTGCAGTTCGCTAATCACGAACCGTATCCCATTAAAGGAAACTGACCATGGAGCATTCATGATTCCGATTTCGATCGGAGGACAATACTTGGGTCAAGCATTATGCGATCTCGGAGCTAGCATTAATTTAATGCCTTTATCAGTATATCTGAAATTGGGGATCGGCGAACCAAAACCAACCACGATGAAACTACAATTGGCTGATCGCTCGATAACTCGTCCCGAAGGAAAAATGGAGGACGTGTTGGTTAAAGTTGATAGGTTTATATATCCCGACTTTGTAATCCTGGATTACGAAGCCGATAGCGAAGTACCTATCATTTTAGGCCGACCTTTCCTGTCGACTAGAAGAGTGTTAGTAGATGTTTATGGAGGGACAATTACGCTACAGATGAATGAGGAAAGAATCAAATTCCGAATATCAGACTCTATGAAATATCCCAGTGAGAATGAAGATTGTTCTACAATCTCTGTGGATAACGAAGATAATTTCGATGTTCACAGCGAAATTCTCTTCGCTAACAAAGAAGAGTCTGATGAAGAGGAAGTTGTCAACGAAAGCCTTGGGTTTAGCGAAAGTGTGAAGCAAGTAGAGTCGCTAGACCAAGATGACAAGGTCAAGCAGTTAAAACCATCTGTAGACGAACCTCCAATTCGCGAACTCAAAGTGTTGCCTGAGCATTTAAAATATGCTTTCTTAGGCGAAAATGAAACTCTTCCCGTCGTTATCTCGACGAAGTTATCAAACAAAAATGAGGCATCGCTAATTCAGTTGCTGCGAAAACACAAAAAAAGCGATAGGATGGACTTTGGCGGATTTAAAAGGCATCAGTCCTTCGTACTGCATGCACAAAATCCAGCTGGAAGACGAATCCTTTCGCACTGTCCAGCAACAGCGAAGGCTAAATCCGGCAATGAAGGAAGTCGTCAAAAATGAGATCATCAAATGGCTCGATGTCGGCGTAATTTATCCAATAGCCGATAGTAAATGGGTTAGTCCAGTTCAGTGCGTACCTAAAAAGGGTGGCACAACCGTCGTCAAGAATGAACATAACGAACTCATACCGACGAGGACTGTAACGGTCTGGCGAATTTGCATGGACTATAGGAAACTTAACGCCGCCACAAGAAAAGATCATTTTCTGCTTCCTTACATCGACCAAATGTTGGATCGAATTTCAGGACAAGAATTTTATTGTTTTCTCGACGGATATTCGGGCTACAACTAAATCACAATCGATCCAGTCGATCAAAAGAAAACAACGTTTACATGCCCCTATGGCATATTCGCCTTTCGGCGAATGCCATTTGGACTTTGTAATGCACCAGCGACATTTGAAAGGTGTATGATGGCAATATTCTCTGATCTTCTGGGAACGTTTTTAGAAGTCTTCATGGATGACTTCACAGTTTTTGGTAGTTCGTTTGATCTATGCCTTGCGAACCTGAGCAAGGTATTACAACGTTGCGAAGAAACCAATCTTGTCCTGAATTGGGAAAAATGTCACTTCATGGTGACATAAGGAATTGTTCTCCTTTCTATACTCATTGCTACGAAACAAACCACGGTGTTGTTCCGTCAAATCAAACAAATGTTCTTCTTCTGCGAATACGATTCCATGACGCGAATTTCACCGGGCAAAATGGGTTAAAACCGAAAATTCATCAGACGCTGAGAACCTGACACGTGTCCAACCCGACCCACGATCTAACGACCATGATTTCTCCACGTCCTGCGTCGTTTCACATTAAAAAATTCTCCTATAAATACCCAGCCTCCTCCCTCATTAATCCTTCATGCTCTCAAGAAATTCTAAGCCCTCTTAACTTCGTTGCAACTTCGTACCCCTTCGCTCAAATTCCCAACACTTTACCTTTTCAAAATGGCTTCTGACTCCGCCAACAAGAACATCGCAAAAAGGCTCGCTGCGGCCTTAACGAAGAAAAATGTGAAGAAGACTGGTGCTGCTAGTGAAGCAGAGTCAGCGACTCCCTCTGTGGGAGACAAGCGAAGAATCGTCATTGTCAAGAGGACGAAAGGACCAGCTGGGTCCGAGTCAGATGTCCACGCTGCTTCGTCAGTAGCGAAGCCAAGCCCCGTTCCCACTTCTGTCAGCAACAAGAAACCAGTGGTCGCAGCAATCCAAGAAACTAAAGCGGAGCGAGCACTTCGCAAAGCCAACGAAGAACTCCAAAAGCAGTTGGCAAAGGTCAAGGCTGCTGAGGCTGAACTTCAGCAGAAGAAGGAACGAAAGAAGAAAGAAAAGGAAGAAGAAGAGAAAATGCAGAGAGCAGAGGCTGCTCGCCTCGCTAAGGAAGAACGCGAGCAAAATGCTCGCGCCACTGAAGAAGCCCGCCTCGCAAAGGCGGCGGATGAGGAGAAAGCTCGCCTCGCTAAGGCCGCTGAAGAGCGACGCATCCGAGAGGCGGAAGAAGCTCGCACCACAGAAGAAGCCCGCCTGGCCATGAAGGAGGAAGAAGACAGACTCGCTCAAGAGGAAGCAGAGCGACAAATAGAGGCCGCTCGCCTCGCTGAGGAATTGGAAAACGAGTGGATAAGAAAGGAAGAAGAAGAGGAAGAAGTCCACGCAGAAAAGAAGAGGAAGCGAACAGCGCTTCGCCAGACAACACTGCCAGTTCAACGAAGCGACGTAGCCAGGGCGCATCGCAGTTCTGAGCGCACGGAAGCCGTGCGAAGCTCGTCATCCCGCTCCAAGTCTGGGATGCTTCGCTCGGAGCTGGGCGAAGCGGAGACTCTAATCGAGGATGGCAACCTCGAACAAAGTTGCACGAACGTCCAGGCGATGAGGGATGATACACAGTTGGCATCTGGCCAACCTGTTGTTAACCTCATAAACTGGATACAGCCAGCAGAGAAAAAGACAACGAGCTCGACGATGATGCGGACTCGCTCGATTTCTCTAGCGGTTCGCGACACGAGGTCGCCAATGATGACGACGCTGTGGATGCCGAGCCCTTCGTCGGCAACACTATCGCTCAAGACAATGTCCGCGAAGACGAGTCTGACGAAGAGGTAGACGCCGAATTAGAGCGAGGCAAATTTCTCTCCAGATTCAAGAAGACAGGGCGCTCAGCTTCGCAGTCCACGAAGAATTCGCGTGAAATTCACGAACGAATGGCGCTCCTGAAGAAGAGTCTATTTCTGCAAGAAAGGCCATTCGACGCAGATCTCAAAGGAGTGCCCAAAAATGTCATCGACCAAGTATAAAATCGAGGGTGGATACATTTTTGCACGGAGCATGGAGTGGCGAAGAAAGATTGTGTCCTGGAATTCTTCGCCAGTATGAACGAGGACAAAACGGAGGCAACGGTCCAGAACAAAACCATCCGTTGGAGGGCGAATGACTGGAATGCCTTGTTCGGGTGCGAAGACGGCGAAGACGATTACGACGACTTTGTAACCGAACCAGACAGCGAGGCATATCAGTTTGTCATCGACCTTATTTGCGTCGATGGAGCGGAATGGGACGTGAGCCCGCATTCACAGAAACTTCATCTCAGCGACCTCACCCCTGAAGCGAAGATATGGTCGAGGTTCATCAAGAACGCACTCATGCCAATCAAACATGAGTCCACGATCATCGTCAATCGCGCCTTCCTTATCTTCGCTATCATGTCCGGCATGATGGTAAACATTGGCGCCCTCATAGTTCAAGAGCTATGTTCGTGGAAAGGACGAAAGACTTCGTCTTTCATCTTCCCACGTTTCATAACTGAATTATACCGTCGTCAAGGCGTCCAAAGTAAACCCAACGCTTCAACATCACGGAAACGATCCTCCTCCAATTATGAGAAGATTTTAACTCGCATAACCGAAATAAGGGATGATCATCGCAACTTCTTCTGCACCCTGACTGAGACGTTGAAGCGTGTTCTCCAAGATCATGATTCTTCGCCGTATGAATTTCCAGACTTTCCACCTATTCCGCCACCCAGCGACGACGAAGACAACGAATAATGGAAGTCTCTGTCTTCCCTTTCACCTTTATCTTTTTCTTACATGTTAATTAATTTTTCGCTCTTTGTAGTCTGCCTTTCATTTCTCAATCATGTTAATACAATGACTAAATTTCGCTCTACTTTTCGCAATATACACTTCATACTTATTCAGTCTTACTTTTCAATCTTGCTTTACAAATTTTTTCTAACACTTTAATACTGGCGCGAAAACATTCAACTCGCGAAGCAAACCTTGCAAATTAGGATTGCCTATTTCTGCAACCTTTCGTTACCTTCAACATTTGATTACGCAGAATCTCTCATTCCGACGACCTCATATGAACTTTACCCAAGCCTTAACCTTTCGGCACCGTCTGAGTGCTTTCATTGGGACAATGAAACGTCCAAGTTTGGGGGTGTGGTTCGCTAAGAGCGAAATAAAAACGTAAATAAAAATGTAACTAAGCTCGCGAAAACCCAAGCAATGATAAAATCATGCTTCGAGAGATTCAGTATTGTCAAAACTCAAGCAATGATAAAATCAGGCTTCGAGAAAACTGAAGTAAAAGGTGAGATTGTACGAAGCCTAAACCCTGGGTGGGATTAAGACAAACTCAATAAAATTATCCTGATAAACAAGTATGAGTGGCGAAGTGAATCAAAAGTCGAAAAGCCTAAGTTATGGAAAAAGAACTCTTCACTGTCGTTTGCCCTTACATTGCGTAATATCTTTAATCAAACATTCAATGAAAATTGGGCAAGCGATTGCAGGAAATGTAAGTAAGAGTTTTACCAACGAACTATAAAAGGAGAGTATTCACTTCGGCAAAAGGTGAGAATTATCGAACTTAAGACAAAGCCAAAAGTATAAAACGAAAAGTAAATTAATATGATGAGAAAGAACCAAAGGACCAAAGAATCCGAGATTAAAGGAAGATGGAATGTTCGCAGAATTAGACAAAACGAACCTTACGAGGCGAGTTTTCAGGGTGTTTCAATTTTGCCCAGTATTAAATTGTTTTAAATTTTTTTGTTAAGCTAAGGAATTCTTTCTGTAGGGCTGAATAAGTTTCACGAAGTTTATTTTTAGCGTTTCACATCTGCTCAACACTAAAGCTATTTCTCGAGACGAGCAATAGTCTAAGTTTTGGAGTGCGATAACTCTCAAGAATTGAGAGTTAAAGTAAGGAAAATAGACATAAAAATGATAGAGATTGATTAATAACTAGGACAAATAAGTTTGCTAACACTCATTATTTCGCTTATAACGAACTTCTTATAGTTTTCTGAGTAAGAAGTTATCTAGAGTGTTCATTCTAACGAATAGCATAGAACATAGACAAAGAAGAACATTTAAAGAAATTTGATACTTGTTACTTCGTTTGCAGCGAAATTGTGTCCGTTGGAGAAAGGTAGAGCGAAGTCTTAGCGACGAGCGGAATGAAACAGCTCCGTGTCTTGGACGAACAATGGAGTCCACAACTTCAACTTCGCTAACTTTACCACAGTGAAACTAATCATGGCGAAGACGGCAAGGGACATCTTAGCCGGAAACACGTGGCACACATCTGATGAGCGTTTACCAAATCTCAGCTGTTCGTTGACGATAATTCTCAGCCACAGCCACAGAAGAACGTGGAGCTTAATTCAGAAGTCGATCGTGGGAAGCCTCGGATCGATTTAGTATAAAAGGAGAAGAATTGTACTGTTTTAAGGGTTGATTAATATTTTGAGAGAGAAAAGAGAATTGTCGAAACTCTTGAAGTACAACAGTTAATAGTTTTTCTTAAGTTTGTCTACGCTTTCCAGTTCGTTTTACTTCGCTTGTGACATTGTAGCAGACTCAATTTCAGCAATTCAATCAACATTCAATTAAGACAATTTTATCAGGCTTTCTCTCTACTTCCGGTTAATTCACTTGTGTTTTTATTACTTCATTAATTTCGCTTTTGCATACGTTTACTCATGTTTCTTGTTATTCCTTCTATTGCCATGTTTATTTCCCGCATCATGAGTAGCTAAGTCCCATAGTTAGAGGGTTTAAGGGAAGAAGGGAGTTCGTCAGAACGAATTGGCAACAAAATAGATGCATGAATTAGGGTGTGTTTCGCTTATGACATTGAGAAATTAATAAGTGTTTTCACTTGACTTCGAGAGGAGCAAGTGGCGAGCCTTCGTTAGCATCATTGAATTCGTAGGTTATAATGAACCCCCAGAATCAAGGTTCGCCTAGGAGCATATCCCACATATATAAGTTAAGTTCGAGAGAATTGACTAAGCACTCGAGAGAGTGTAGTGAGAACTTGAGAAAGTTCGAGAATCAGATATGTAGTTCGAACCATTCGTTGAAGGCGAATTTCCTAACCTCTAAATCCCTCTAGCGTCCTTTAGCAACCAATTTACAACTCTAGCTTAGACAACACACCAACCAACATTCACAACACAACAGTTACATTTTATTGACCCTTGCATAAGACACATATTTTCGCATCTAACGAAGTTCCCTGTGGAGTCGACTTGGACTTACATTTATTAAACTTGCTACACGAACGTGAATACTTGCACGCTTTGTTAATAGTTTCCCACGAAGTGCACTCCATTAACTTCGTCAACGACGAAGTTCCACCACCTAGCCTATAACTAACCCATCCATAAAGATAACCCTATTCGCTTCGTTGTGTGTTTACTATTTTTACAACAAAAGCATATCTCAAAGTCTATAATTTTAGGCGTTGCCTTATGAGACCTTATTTTTCTATTTATTATTAATTCCTTTTTTTTAATATCATTTTACCATAATTAGAAAATCTTAAATATTTTTCATAGTGGTTTATCCAATTAATCAATTGGATTTTTACTATCATTTATTAGAAAGTAGAATCGATCAAATACGTTTTTTTTTCCTATCATTTATTTTTATTCCAATTTAAACATCTATGAGTAGTGAATCTTCCAAAAAAAGCTCCATCATTTTCATATATTCATTTCTAAGTTTCTTGTTCGCCGTCAACGAAGTTTTATTTCTAGGTTTTTTTGTTTCTGAAACTTCCATATTTTTGGACTAGTTTCTTGAGTGTTTTCAGTTCAGATGGTATTACAGTGAACTTGGTAGCATACACGTTGAAGATTCAATGGTTGAAACACAATTCTTGCGCACATTATTGTCTTCCTGAAATTTGTAATAGTTGAAGGCAATGACCAAATCAAAAAGGTTTTTTTTTTTTTTTTGTTGGATAAGCTCAAATAACTACAATATTAATAATAAATATCGTATTATTATCAGATTTTGTTAAATTTTTAATAGTAATAACAATAGTAGTAGCCAATTTGACCAGTTACTCAACGACATTAGTGTATTCCCAATTATTAGGAGGTGTTGGGTTCGAGTCTCTCACCCCCAATTGATGTAATCTTAAAAAAAAAAACAATAGAAGTAATGAATACTTTTACTGTGCATTTACACAATTAACCATTATAAGGTGTCTTAATGATAAAAGATAGTCTTGAGGGGCTTAAGATGATGTGTTAAATCCATAAAGGTCACCTACCAAAGAAATTAATCATATATTGTTCAATATATCATAAATATTAATTTTGTATTACAATAAAAATTTAATAAGGAAAATATAAACAATAACTTATACTAATTATATTATTATATTTTTTAAATAAAATCTTATATGAATTATATGTGAAAGTATATTGTTCCAAAATTTTAAATTAAATGTGCTAATATTTAAAAAAATGCATAGAACTATAATTACTTGGATAAAAAAAAGGCAAGAATTTATGTTGGGTTAAAAAAATAATATTAAAATACAAAAATTGAAGGTAAGAAAGTAGTTTTACCGCGTGGTAGGTTGAGTTGTGAAGTTGCTGAAAAGGATAAGTGTCCGTTGTGTGTGTTTCTTTATTTTGTCTTTTCAAACACTTCATTTAAACTTCGAAGGCAAAGTGGTTTGTGAAAGTCAGGTCATCAACCGTTAAAAAAAGAACATGTTCTCATTTTTACTTTTTTTTTTTTTTTTTTTTTTTTTTTTTTTTTTTTTTTTTTTTTTTTTTTTTAATAAAGCATTTACTTTACCCCCCCTTTTTTCTTCTCATTTTTTCACCTTTCCATCCTCTCTTTTTTTTTTTAATCCTAGCCTTTACCCCTAATCATCTTAACCCATAACCTAAAAAGTGTGAAAAAGAAGCAACTATTTGCAACAGCAATATAATTGATGGGTATATGATCAATTGGTATATGCAGTTTTTTTTTTCTGTAAAAGAAAATACTAAAAAATTTCTGAAGCATAGAAAATCTTGAAACACCCAGATATTAGAGTAATTAAAACAAATTAAATCATTAAATTAAAAATTAATTGAAAATAGATTATTTAATTTTAATATTCCATATAAGATTTTAAAATAATAAATGTATGATTTCAAGTTCAAAGACATTTTAAATTTTATAATATATTCTTTCAATTTTTTTTTTTATAATATAGTAGACATAAAATTAAAAGTAAAAAAAAAAAAAATAGAGAATTCTACAATCACCAAATAAAGGGGGAAAAAACCAAAGAAAAAACAAAAAAATCAATAAACCCAAAGTAAGAAATAAAAAGATTAGGGATAACCAAAAGAACTGACCATTCCAGCTATTCAGACAACCCATCAGAAACTATAAGGATTGAGTTGAGTTATGATTATTTAATTTTTGTTGGATTATATGATAATTCTTGGTGTTCAAATTTCGTCTCATGCAAACCAACTTAACTTAATTAAGGAATAATAAGAAATATGTGCGTTGTATTATACCTTGAATGCATTAATACCATGCGATTAATTAGTTGGGGTTCTCACTGCCCGCTCAGCGAACGGGGTTCTTCGCATTCTTTATTTTGTTGCGTGAACATATTTCTTCTTTCCGTGTTGCACGTTCGCATTCCTCATCTACTAATTAGCGGCATTCCGCATAACATCTGTTTTCGCAGCGCATTCTATTTAGTTTACGCATTCAGTAATTAGAATTTAATGAGAGCGCATATATAAGCTCGAATTAAATCCTAGTCGTTTATGACGTTCATTATTCTGTAATATGTATTATGACGCCTCATCTGAATAAAATTTGTTCTCCCTCTCCGCCCGTGGACTAGTTTACATAAAGTTAGTCAAGTGACTACTAGAGTCGAGTCGAGCCAAATCATGTGTCGTTACTTCTTCTTCTTTCCACGTCATCACATTTATCTTTTACGTTTTTTATTCGATTGTTGATTGTCGATTTCATAACAATATGTGTGCGTGAATTTAAATTAATTAATAAGATGAATTCTTAACATATTAATAAGTAACATTCATTACTAAAATAGGTAATTTAAGTTCAAATATGGTATCATCCATCTTTTATTCATTTATTTGTATATTTCCAAAGTATGAATAAAATTATTTTATGGTGGAAAGAAGAGATAACGCGACTGAAGAATATAATGAAACTCGAAATATATAATTGAGTTGGATTACTGTAATATATAAAATTAAAATTGTTTCTAAAATTTCAATCAAACCAAACCCATATATCCACCCTATTTAAAAAACAAAAAAATAAAATAAAATAAAAAGGTTAGGGTGAGTATAAATAAATGTTTAGAAAATGGAGGATAAGTGGAAAGGGTAATGTAAGATAGAACGTGTTCACGTGAAACGGAGAGTTTCTGTGACACACTCCCATAACATTTATTTATTTATATTTTTTTAATTAAACTTCAATCCCCAATAAAATCCGCTCCTCTCCTTTTCGACGGTCACGATCTCCTCTCCACGTACGTCATCCGACGGCGCTCTCGAGGCTCCTCTCTTCAAATTGACGTGTCACTCTGATCCTGCCCTCTGGTCCCCACTTTCTCTTGTCAGCTTCCCCGCATTGAGCGGGAGCCACTCCACCTCCTCCTCCACGTGGGCCCCACCCACCCGCCTCGTCAGATCCCCATCGGGCCCCACCCGCCACGTCCCCCACCCTTCTTCTGACTATTTCCTATTAAATGTTCATTTTTCTTTTCTTCCCCTGCCCGGGTGGGGACCACCCCTCTTCACTAGCCCTCTCTTTTTTTTTAATCTCTCTTTCTCACTGCCAAGTCTGTTCACTCTGCTTCAAACAACAACTTCACCGACGCCATCGCCATCGCCGCCGTGATTTTTCCACATCCGGCGGGTTTATTTTCTGTATGTGTTTCTTTTTTCTCTGGGAATTTGATTTTGATTTTCAGTTTTTTTTTTTTTTTTTTTTTGAGTTTCTGATTTTTGTGTTTTGGTTGCATGTTTGGTGAAGTGGTGGGACTGTAGATTTTTGTGTTTTGGCCGGAGAATGGCGAATATGTGTGCTGATAACGGCAATCTTATGGCGATTGCCCAGCAAGTTATGAAGCAGAAGCAGCAACAAGAGCAGCAGCACCACCACCCACAGCAACCGCCGCCGCCGCCGCCGCAGCTGACTGGCCCTTGTACTTTTGCTCTCAACCCATGGCCCGCCTCGAACCATGGTCTCGCCAGTGCTACGGATTTGGGGTTTGGGCTCGCTGGAGCTGGATTTGCCGACCCGTTTCAGAGAGTGGTCGACGGTGGAGAATCGAGCTTTCAGTTCCCGAACTTGGACCACCATTCCTCTGCTTTTAGATTTTCTGATTTCGACGGCGGCGCTGCCGGCGATTTCGACTCCGATGAGTGGATGGAGAGTTTAATGGCTGGCGGAGATTCAACGGATAGCTCTAATCTTCCCTCTGGTTGCGACGCGTGGCAGTCTAATTCCGATTTTGCCTTCTACGGTGCCGATCCCTTTGTCCCTTGTTCTTCTCACTCTGATCTGAACCGTTTCGTTTTCCCCGAACCGCCGAAAAATCAACCCGCCGTTCTACCGCCGGTGGTTTCTTGGACGGATCTTCCGCCGGAGACTCCACCGGCGGTGGTGAAGAACAGTCAAGTTCCCCTTTCGACGCCGCCGCTTCTCACAACGTTGATTGAATGTGCTCGAGTTTCGGAATCGGAGCCAGATCGGGCGGCGCAAATGGTTGTTCAGCTTAAGGAATCGTCATCGGAGCGTGGAGATCCGACGGAGAGAGTAGCTTGTTACTTTCTCGAAGCTCTACGCCGGAGATTGTCGCTTCAATCGGAGAATCGGTTAATGGAATCGACTTCCGATGATTTCACTCTGTCTTACAAAGCTCTCAACGACGCTTGCCCGTACTCTAAATTCGCCCATTTGACTGCAAATCAAGCCATACTCGAAATGACAGAGAACGCAACCAAGATTCACATAATCGATTTTGGGATTTCTCAGGGAGTTCAATGGGCGGCTCTGCTTCAAGCTCTCGCAACCCGCTCCACCGGAAAACCCACCAGAATCCGGATATCCGGCATTCCGGCTCCGATGCTCGGTAAAAACCCGGCATCGGCGCTGTTCGCGACGGGGAACCGACTCGCCGAGTTCGCTAAGCTTCTAGAATTAAACTTTGAATTCGACCCAATCCTAACCCCAATCGAAGATCTGGACGAATCCTCCTTCCGAATCGACACCGGCGAAACCCTCGCCGTCAATTTCATGCTTCAACTCTACAACCTCCTCGACGAAACCCCACGCGCCGTCGTCAACGTTCTCCAACTCGCCAAATCGCTCAACCCTAGAATCGTAACGCTGGGCGAGTACGAAGCCAGTCTGAACCGGGTCGGGTTCTTCACCCGGTTCAAGAACGCAGTAAGATACTACTCAGCCGTGTTCGAATCGCTCGACCCGAAACTACCTCGCGACTCAAACGAGCGGCTGCAACTGGAAAGGCTCGTACTCGGGCGGCAGATCAACGGGTTGGTCGGACCGGATGCGTCGCCCGGAGCCAAACCGGAACGGATGGAAGACAAAGAACAATGGAGAACCATAATGGAGAATTGCGATTATGAACCGGTAAATCTGAGCCATTACGCAAAAAGCCAAGCAAAAATCCTTTTATGGAAATATGATTACAGTTGTGAGTATTCATTGATCGAATCCTCACCCGGGTTTCTTTCCCTGGCCTGGAATGAAGTCCCGATTATTACAGTTTCTTCTTGGCGTTGAAATCAGGTATTTGTTAATTACATAATTATAATTTTATTATAATTTTTAATTTATTTCTTCTTCCTCTACTTTTGCCATGCTCTGTAAAAAGATGACATTAATTATGGTTTAAGAATCATCCCAATACCATTTGGTGTTCTCTTCACACAAAAATCTCATTCAATTTTAGAAAGATATTGAGATGTTAATCTTGATTGATTAAAATGGGTTCATTTAGTTTGTAATGGAAAAAATATGGAGGAAAATGTGAAAACTGATTGGTTTTGTTTGATTGTTTTATTTGGAGTGTGCACCTTTTTTGCGTCTTTTTTTGCTTGGCAATGCCATCGGTTTATGTCCTCATTTGCACCGACTGCCTTTTGAATTATGTTCTTTTAGGTTCCTCCTTTTTTGAATTATTTTTTGCAGGGATGTCCTTTTTTTTTTTTTTTTCAAGGAATAATATCTCTAATTTTTTTTAGAAAAGGGATAATAGAGAGTGAAAAATAATTGTGTAGATAGAATCATTTTTAAAAAGAAAACAGAGTAATAGTTCAATTGACATTATAGTTAAAATATTCTACTTTAATTATGGTAGAACAAATCAAAAAGTGCAATAGTATTTCTAAATCAAAAAGTGCTAGGGCATGTTTGAATGGTGGAACAATATACTCGTGGGTGTATAAATGAGTGGTTGTATAGTCTCATATTTGACTTTTGAAGGTGTGTTCTTTTCAAGATCTTAGTTCTAGACTCACATTTGATATTAATTTGTAGATATTTCTCGTGTCTTAAACTACTTTCGTATAAAATTGTTTGTCCCCTTCATTCGAGTGTTTGAATAGGTGGTATGTAAATCTTATTTGAATGAAGTTGTTTGTAGAAACCGAGTATAGAAACAGATTGGAGCGAATAGTCGGAATCAAAGATTTAAATGGTGAATTGAGGACAGTTTGATTTACCCTAAATATTACCACACATTTCTCCCTTCTTTCAGATATTTTCTTTAAAAATAGGTTTTAAAAACTTCACACATGCGTTTAAATTGAAAAGTGCAGAATATGAACTCTACCGAGAGGATATTCTACAGTTTTTTAAATAAATAAGAGGTAAATGTGGTTTTGTCATAAATCGAAATTAAAAGAAATTAAAATGATTCATTAGTTAGGATCTGTTTCGTTTTTCTGAATAAAAAATGTTGAAATTGTCATTTATTTTTGAGAAATTGCACAAACCCTAAACCATTAAAATTTAAAATTTAAATTTGATCAGTTATATCTCTCAAGTTTGATTAGTCTTGCAATTAATCTCATATGACTAATTTAAGTAGTTTGATTAGTCTTGCAATTAATCTCATATGACTAATTTAAGTAGTTTGATTAGTCTTGCAATTAATCTCGATTAATTTAATTTAGATATGAAATGATAAAATTGTATCTTTTCTATCCATACCACGAACTCATAGTGGTCGTATCTGGATCTAAAGGCAGTTTTAGAAATATCTTGCTCTAGGATTCTCAACTGATTGTAGCCGGATCGCAAATCGATTTTCGAGAACACATAAGCGCTGAAGTTGGTCAAACAAGTCATCTATTATGGGCAAAGGGTACTTGTTCTTAATTGTCACCTTATTCAGCTCGCGGTAATCGATACATAGCCACATTGAACCGTCCTTCTTTTTAACGAACAATACTAGGGCTCCCCAAGGCGACACGCTTGGTTTGATGAATCCGTTATCATGAGCTCTTGCAGTTGAACTTTTAACTCTTTCAATTCGGTCGGGGCCATTCTAGATGGTGCTCTCGAGATAGGAATTGTCCCTGGCTCTAACTCGATACAAAAATCGATTGCCCTGGGCGGCGGCAAACCATGTAATTCGTCTGGAAACACATCTGCGAATTCATTAATCATTGGCACTGCCTCAACGAACGATTCCGAACCTTGCTCTCCTGAAATGGATGCCAAGAAACCCCAAGTCCCTCTTGGTAGTAACTTCCTTGCTTTTAGTGCTAAAACCATCTTGGGGCCTTCCCCGGACCTTTGTCCCCTGAATTTGAAGCTCGGTCTCGATGGGGGATTGAAAATGACTTTCTTCCGACGACAGTCAATCACGGCTTGATTTTCAGATAACTAGTCCTTACCAATAATTATATCAAAGTCACCCATAGGCAAAACTATAAGTGTAATGTCTAGGGGTTGACCCGCTACGACCAGCTTGCAGGCTTTAACCCTTTCACAAGCTGTCATGCTCACTCCAGCGGGAGTGGCTACTACTAACTCGTATCCTAAAGGTTCCAACTCAAAACCAGCAGATAACTCAAAGCATGCAAAAATGAACGAATGCGTAGAACCAGAATCAAACAAAACATAAGGAAAATGGCCAAGGAGAGATAGCGTACCTGTGACCGCATTAGTTGAAGTCTCAACTTCCTTTCGGGTCGTTGCATAAACTCGGCCCTCTTGTTGTGCCAACCTTGGCGCTGATGTTCTTGCTGGTACAGAGACCCCTACTTTTTATGTAACTCATGTCGAAGAATAGTTTCTAGCAAAGTGGCATTCCTTGCCACACTTATAACAAATCTTTATCCCAGTCTCACACCGTCCCAGATGTCTCTTGCCGCAAGCCTTACAATCTCTTGGGTTCTGCTGGTCAGACTTGTGATGTCGTCTTTCAGTTCCGTACTCATGCTGATCATGTCTCGGATGCCGCTGTTCTGAGCGTTTACCTCTATATCTGTCATAGTCGTACCTTGGCCTTGACTCCCCAGATCCTGACGACCTGGTAGACTCAAACTTTCTTTTCGTCCCCTGATTCTCTGTAGACGAAGGTATCGCAAAATCCGCCAACCTAAATTTCCTATCCAGGTTCTTGGCTATCTCTATACAATCCCTGAAGGTAGTAGACTAGTTAGCAAAAACATCTCATTGGATCCCATCGTGTAGTCCATTAGGAAAATATCTAATCCCCTATTTCTCGATTGTCAGTAGTTCTTCTGCGAAATGACTAAGTTCATTGAAACGGAGCTCGTATTTTCCACTAAGTGGGTTCCTTGCTTAATGGCGGTGAACTGGGCGATCTTTTGTTGCATGTCCGCCTCGGTGAAGTATTTCTCGTAGAACATCACCTTGAATTCACTCAAGTGGGCGGCGATGCGTCAGACGCTCTCCCCTTAGTTTCCTGCGTAGACCACCTCCTTCCCTACCCTCGCATGACGAAAGTGGCACAACACACTTTCTGCCTTTCCAGACACTCCATGTGAAGAAAGACGGATTCCATATCTGATAACCAATCGTCAGCGTCTAATGCAGATTCAATGGTCCCGTAGAATTCTTTCGGGCCAAATTTCTTCAGGTCCTTGATAATTTGCGCGTTCTCAGAGACGCTCTTGCCTTCGCTAAGCTCAGCTTGCTTCTTTTCTACCTCATCTGCAGTTTCGTTCATACTTTGCGATGCAGTTGCCTGGGTAGTGGCTTTGGTCTTCGAGAGTGGTTCCACCGATGCAGAGCTGACCTCCTAAGCTGGTTGTGGGGGAGCTGCTTGTGCCAAAGTTTGCAGGATGCCTTGCATTGACCCCTAAACGGACCCTTGAATCAATTCCTGGATGGCTGCCAGGGCTTCTACTGTCAATCCGGGAACAGCTGATGGAGTCCTTAATGCCGGCTGGATTAGGGGGATTGGCGGACTTGGTTCTCCTAGGTCCTGAAGGAGGTATTTGATTTCCTCGGCCCCCTCCACGGCCTCCACGACCCCTTCTTCGGCCTCCCGCACTAGTCGAACTTCTGGTTACTCGTTCAGACATTATCGAAGTCTGCAAGAAAAACTCAGTCTGAGTACTACTCTAAGTTACGAGTCTAAAATAAAACGTTGCATAATCGACCTCATTTTCAACAATAAACGAATAGCAAATATCATGTCTCAAAAGATCTTTTAATTCCACTATTACCTGATGACGATTGACTGCTGATGATCATGGGACTCAACGACTCACATTGTGAGTCGTCTACATAATCTATGACTCTAGCTCTGATACCAACTGTAAGAACCCAACCTGGAAAAAGGGTCTAAACCTAGATCCTTACTAAGAAATATACTTTAAAACTGAACACAAATAACTTCCAACGTTTAACAAAACTTGATCAACTTTATTTTCAATGGGAAGTAGGATGCAAAATACAGAGTTTTAGTGATAAAGGAAACATCGTTTCGGGGCACCCCTTGAAGTAGTAAAATTCATTTAAGCGAATAAAATAGAACTCCCTAAACTGAATAGTAGCGTTTGCGGAAACATAAACTGATTAAGACAAGAAGAACCGACTAAGCTTATCCCATGATCACTCAGCATCAATCAGCCACCCCGGTACATCACGTGGGTACCCGCGGACATGCCACAAAAGAAATACAAAAAGGGGTAAGTTCACAACTGAGCAAGGTTCCCTCTAAAGACTAACAACACTTTGGGTACGAGACCCTAGATCATAAACACACAAGCATTTGGCACTAGACCCCTTAAAAGTATAGTTGAGATAAACCCCTCAAACATTGGGCGAACCCCTCATTAATTATTGGGCACGAAACCCTTGGTTGGGCACTAAACCCCTCAAGCAATTGGGCGAACCCCTTATACAAAGTTGGGCGAACCCCTCATAATATCATTATTCAAGCATTCAAGATAGGCCATTCATTGTTGTACACCACAACTCCTATCAGATAATAGGCATCAATATTGCTACGTTCAAGATTAGCATGCTCGGAATTAAACACACATAACAATTTTTATGGAAATATGCACTTACCTTGGCCGAACACTCAAAGAAGCAACAATCCGTTTAAAAATGGCTACTCCTAAGCCCTTCCAAACTTCGGAAACCTATAACACACAAACGAGTCAGAAATGAGGCGCTGTCGCTAGCTCGGGTCGATCGCACAACTGCGTTGGTTTGGCGCCTGGCTCGGGTCGAGCGCACTGCGCACGCGTGCTTTGGTGTGAGGCTCGGACGCGCGTTAGCCTCAGACGGCAGGCTCGGGTTGATCTCAACGCGTGCATGCTTCGGTGCGTGGCTCGAACGGATCGGCTGGCTGCGTGCGGTTCGACTCTAGGCTCGGTGTAGATTAGGATGCGAGCCTCAGGTTTGGTTCCAACTGCAGAAATCGCCCAGAAACTCTTGTTTTTCTCATGTTTTCACCAAACGAACGCGATTTTCATCCCGATTTTGATTCCAAAACTAAATTAACCCAATAATATAATAAAATAACCCTCCTTACATCTGATCCTTTGAATTCTAACGCCGATCGGGATGAAACGGAGCTCGATTCCTCCACCCAAAATTTTGAATTGATCCAAAATCTAAATCCACGATTCCGTAACGAAAATTAATGGAGGAAAACGAATTGGAAGATGAGCAATTGGGGATTCGATATTGTTTGAGGTGAGAATCAGAGGAACTTGCTGATTTGATCGATAGTTTACGAATTTCCAAATTGGTTTAGACGTGAGGTGGCACTAAATCAGTTGTGGTTTGTGCGCCGACCAACCATCAGGTCCCCCTTTTCAGGCTGACCAAGACCCAGCAAAAAACTTAATTCAATTTAAAATAAAATTGACAAAAAGAAAAGAATACCTCATTAAAACAAATTTTATCATTGATATTTCAATAATTCTCAATTTTAGTCGTTGAGATTACACAATCATTAGTGAGATAACAAAATGGTGACTAAATTAATCTTAAAATCTAATTGATTTGTATTATGATATTAACATGGATTTTTTTAAAAATAAAAGAAAAAAAAATAATGGAAACAGACACCATGTTCATTTTTCACAATCTTAAATGAAATAAATGTGTGAATTTGTTATCTTCTAAAAGAAGAGTGTCTGTTTACCTTATTTATGGAGGTTTAAAGAGGATTTAGCTTAAGAAGTTATATTAAATAGTGTTAGGGGACAATAAACACCTATGATATTGTCCACTTTGGGAATCACCCCATGCTTTTGTTTTTGGGCATCTCCCAAAATGTCTCACATGAATGGAGGTGTTGTCCCCTCCTTATAAACTCAAGATCTTTCCCTTTTCTTAGCGATGTGGGATACAGTTAAAAATTGAGAATTGTAGCGAAACACTTATTTGAATGTGGTTTGTAAGGACCCGATCCAAATCAGAGTCTAAGCTTAAGTCCTTAACTCTAAATGCATGAAAACATTGTTCTTCACTTAGAACATGTATAATTAAATCTCAAAACAACAATGTTTGGGAACCAGTTAAAAGATAAATTTATAAACTGTAAATTCAATTTAAAACAAGCATAGGTACCCACGAGTCAAAGCATAAAAGTTCGAACCTCCCTCTTGAATAGTTAGAAATGAAAAGTTATTTTAAAAAAAAAAAAATGAGGAGAGTCGATAAAAACCCATTTAGATATATATTTTTGAAGGGAGGATAGTAAATTCTTCGTCTAAATCCTTCTTAAATATGACAAACAACCACCCCCTAAAGTCTTGCAATGGTGGTCTGTGGGGTTGATGATTTTGGAGAGGTTTGAGGAGGGTCTGCCCGGTCTGGTGCAGGAGGTGGAGGTGAATTTAGTGGGGATTAGATGGTGGTGGTGGTGGAGGCTCCGGTGTTGATGGAGTCGGAGTTGGTGGTTGACTTGCCGGCGAAGGAGATATTAACACAGATGAACCAACAAGTTTCCAGATTTTTTTTTCCCACATATATTCTAATTTATTGCCAAGAATAATTTTTTTTTACACAACCGAAAGCCAAATTCGTTGATTAAGATTTAAGCTTCCTGTTAAGATTTTGATTTTTGATTTCATTCTTTCATAGGTTTAGTGTTTAGTTTAATTTTGAGAGGATGGAAAATCCATACATTTATTTCATCTAAAATTGTGAAAAATTAAGTTGGTGTCTTTTGAGTTTTTTTTTTTTTTAAATAAAAAAATAAATAAAATCCATTAAACATTATAATACACATCATCAATCAATTAGATTTTAAAATTAATTTAGTCATTATTCTCATTAGCATTAAGTTATCTCACTAACGGTTCCATCATCTCTAAGATTAAAATTAAGATTATTAAAATGTCAAAAATAAAATTGTATAATTTTAAAATATAGGAATCAAACTGAAACTTCAATCAAAAGATAGAAACTAGAAAAAGTAGTTTTCTCAAATTAATATCAAGTTTTTGTTCCTAAGAAGCGACCTTGTTAATAAAGACTTGAAGTTTTTAATGTATACTTATTTAATTGTAGTTTTCTCATATTGAAATCATGAATAAATTTAATTGTAAAGTTTTTGTTGTCTTTTGGATTTGAACTTGTTGAGTGCATGTGTCATCGGTGAACTTTCATTTTTTTTGGATATATTAAAAAAATAATCGCAAATAAAATTAAGGTTTCACGTCGGAAAGAGTTGAATACTTCATAACAATATATAAGAGATATAAGTTACTTTTTTTCATTGTCAATTAATTTTAAGGCGAAATTTCAAAATATCTAATATGATATCAAAACACATAAACCCAAACAAAAATTCAGTCTAATAAAAATAAAAAATCTTAAGTAAATACCTCATAACAATATACTGATCTAATAAGTAAATTTAATCATATCTTTTATTTATGTGATTTGAGCCTTAAGATAAATTATGCTTCTCTAATATGAATCTTCCGACAGGCACAAGTGCTATAGAATATGTAATGGAATTGGAACATAATTCCAATGCTAAATTTAGGTGTGTTTTTTTCAACTGCGTTGGTCAACTTTGGAATTTAATATACAATATTTCGAGTTTTGTATAATTTAATCGTCAAAATTTTGAATTCCTCGCCCTACAAATTTTGTTGTCTTAAAAACGGCCAAAATTTAAATCTCATAATTATTTGATTTTTTGTTTTTGATTTTCTAAATTTAAATATATTTTTACTCAAATTTCTTACATTATGTTTCACCTTTTGTATAATATATTTATCATTCTTTAAGAAAGTAGTTAAATATTAACCAACTTTTAAAAATAAAAATAAAATTTTGAAAGCTACTTTTTTTTTTGTTTTCAAATTTTAATTTAGTTTCTACAAATATAGGTGAGAGGTAGAGATCTCAATTAAGAGAACATACAGTAAAATAGTTGTTATAGGCTAAATTTCAAAAACCAAAAATAAAAAACAAAATGATTATTGGGGCCTAAACTTTTGAGTTTTAATTGTATTGACAATTTAACAACATTAGTTATATTAAGAAAAATTTAAATGATATCCAAAGATTTGGTACAATTATTGAAGCGGACACAAAGGAAGTTTGTTTTGAAAAAGAGGGAAAATAAGAAAGAAAGAAAGAGGATATATATATATATATATATATATATATATATATGGAGTTAAAATTTGAGGATTTGAAACAGAATACCGGGAGAGTGGATGCCACATTTCCTAACCCATGCTTTCAAGTTTCAATTGAGAAAATTGCATAAAATTTTGGGGGTAGCTTTCAATTTATTGAATACAAGTCGGGGAGAGGACTACAAACGAATACCGATTCTAGGAATGAAACCTATGACCATGATGTTAAACTGGATTTTCATCCAATCATGAAATCAACCGGCTATCTATATTTTAAAATTTAACACTTTTACCTTTAACTTTATAATAATGTCTTATTTTATTTCTTGAAATAACAAAATCATTAATTACATAGAATAATATTGATTAAAATGATATATTTAAACTAATTTCAAATTTTAATATATTATTAAAACGATTATTTTAGTTTTCATGTCAATTTAATTTTTAAAAGAAAGTAAGTATTATTAAAGTAAATTAAAAAACACTCGAGTATTAAAAGTAAACCTCTTTTCGTTTGTGTTTTTACAATTCAATTTATAAGTTCGCCATCTTTATGAGATATTGCACTAGTGCAATTTAAAGACTGAAAAAATATATATTTTTTAAAAAATTTCGATGTAATAACAACTGCGAAGTAAGTTCGATTCCTCAATTCTCTCCATGTAATATTATGTTCGTAGATCCACAAAATTTGTAAGAGTGAATTTGAGAGATAGTATTATAAAAATTACTTGCAACAATGGTTTTAAGAACTTCACATTTCAATGGTGCACAATTATTCAACTTTAAAATATATTTACTAATTTATCATTCTAAATGTGGATGACTCAATTCCTACAAATCTTACAAAGATGATACAAGGATAACTAGAGGATTATACTCTGAATAGGTGTGTGATACAAGTAGCTAGAGGATTATATATTAATAGTACAAATTAGAGGAGGAGGATTACAAATACCGACTCTTCGAGGGCTCGAACCCGTGACGTTGGTGTTGAACTGGTTTACAACCAAACAATGAAACCATTGCGTCATTGATCCTTCCGATAGAAACAAGAAGATGTTAATCTAAAACATGTAATGGAATATTAGTAATATGTGGTTGTTGGATAAAATAAAGTATAAAAATGTTTTGTTTGCTAAAGCTTAAATCCACACTTACATGTGTTAATGGCTATATTGAAGAATCAATCTCCAATGTGAATGTGCTATTTTCAAGAGAGAAGAAATTGAATCTGGTTGCACACAAGGTGGAGAGAAATGAGGGAGTCATTACTTTTAAGAATAAAAGAAAAAAGAAATTACAATATCAATTATGATTGATAATAGAGAATTAGTTAGGTTTAGAAATGTTTTAAAAATAGAATATAAGAATCTCTTCAATATATTGTAACTTAACGAGGAGGCTAATCGAATTTACAATAAAATATATTAAATGATTAAATAAATAAAAAATAGATTTTCAATTATTTTGAAATTTAGATACATATGTAAATATTTATGAAAGTCAGAATATCGGGCACAAGTAGGTGAAAGGTATAATGTTGGATAAAAATAAGAAATAAGTAAATTCATACGCAGGCAAGAGTTGTGTGGAAAATAAATGGGAAAAAAAATAAAATGTTCAAATGCAATATGAAAATGTTTTATTAAGAGATGTAAGGAAGTGTATGTTTGATGTAGTTAACGAGCTATTATAAATAAATTTTACAATTTTTTTTTTAAATATTACATCCAAACAACTTATTATATTTATTAAAAATAGTTAATTATTTATAATACTCATTTTTAATCACTCAAAATGTAAACGTAATTGAGTATATGCGAAAGCAAACGAGAACCAATCGAATAAGGAATTTGCAATGGAGAGAGCGAGAAAATGAGATCAAAATAGATGGAGAAGAAGAATGTATCAATTTTTTATTGATTATTCATGTATTACAACCTTAATTTATATATCCTCTGTTATTCAATCGAAGGCTGAGAAGAAGAACTAATCTAGGTCACACGATTGATTCAAAAAATGGAGGGAGAAATCAACGGCTAAGATTGTAAATGGAAGAATGGGTAATTACAATAATACCCTTCATTTACAGCCAATGAAGCAAAAGAGTAAAATTCAAATTAAAGCTATTTTTATAACAAAAGCCTCTGTTGAACGGAAAACTCCTTTTGCTGAGAAACCATAGATGATTCCGATCCTCAACCAGCTTCTAGCTTGAGCAGACTGCAGAGATACATGAAGCGATCATTTCCCATTGCCTTTGTGAAGACATCAGCCGGGTTGTGCTCACTCTCGATTTTATGAAGCGTGATTGTTCCAGCTTCAATAACATCACGAACATAGTGAAAACGCACATCAATGTGTTTAGTTCTTCCATGGTGTATAGGATTTCTTGAAATTGCAATGGCGCTTTGGCTGTCACATAACATGTCTACTGAACAATCTTCTCCAGTCATCTCAGAGATCATCCCATTCGGCCATATCGACTCTTTGACTGCCTCTGTCAAGGCAATGTACTCGGCCTCTGTAGTGGACAAAGCTACAATGTTTTGCAGTGTTGCCTTCCAACTTATCACGTTTCCAAACAGGTAGAAAACAAAACCGGTAAGTAAGCGCCTCTTATCCATATCTGCTGCATAGTATGAGTCCACAAAACCTCTGACATTGACTACATTTTCTTCTTCTTTAGAATATAGCAATCCTCTGGAAATGGTGCCTTTGACATATCTCAACACTCATTTACAAGCTTCCCAATGTGCTCTTCCTGGATTTGCCATGAATCTACTGACAATGCTCATGGAATAAGCTAGCTCTAGTCTACATGACACCATTGCATACATCAAGCTTCCAACAAGATTTGCATAAGGTACTCCTTTCATCTCTTCCTTTTCTTCTTCTGATTTTGGAGTCTGCAGATTGTTAAGTTTTGTATGTTGTGTCATTGGTGTTTTCACCATTTTTAAAGATTTTTCCATGTGAAATTTTGAAACTACTCTCTGCAAGTAACTCATCTGTGAAATATGCAGGGAATTGTTTTCTCTATTTCTCATTAATTCCATTCCTAGGATACGTTTGGCCGAACCCAAATCCTTCATTTCAAAAGCTTCCTTCAATTGCTCCTTCACAGTAGCAATCTCCTCTTTGCTGTTGGAACACATCAATATGTCATCTACATATAACAGCAAAATTACAAAATCTCCATTATGAATGTCCTTTCTATAGACACAGCTATCGAAACGGTTTCTAACAAAACATCTTGAGCTTATAACTTTATCGAAACACCTGTTCCATTGGCGTGAACTCTGTTTTAAGTCATATATGACCATTTTCAACAAACAAACAACATCTGCATTCTCTTCATCTTTGAAACCCAGGGGTTGATTCATATAAATTTCTTCATCTAGAGATGCATATAAGAAAGCTGTTGTCACATTCATTTGTTCAAGTTCAAGGTCATATTGAACAGCCAACGAAATCATAGCCCTTATAGATGTGTGCTTGACCATAGGTGCAAAAACCTCATTGAAGTCTATTCCTTCTTCTTGAGTGTATCCCATTGCCACCAAACGAGCCTTGTATCTTGGCTTGTCATTGGTTCTAACACCAGGCTTTAGCTTATAAATCCATTTGCTAGAGACTATACGTTGCTTAATTATTTGGCCTTGGGACTAATATCCAAGCTTGGTTTCTAACCAGAGATGAATATTCTTCATTCATGGCTTGCAGTCATTCTCGACAATTTGAAGACTCCAATGCTTCTTTATAAGTGGATGGCTCATCATTCTCTGTTAATTCAAGACAATTCAAAACATATCCTGCATATTCAATTTCGTCATACCTCGCAGTCGGTCTGATTACTCTTCTTGTCCTGTCTCTAGCTAGTTGATAAGATTGCATATCTGCATTTTCCACTTCCTGAGCAACCTCATCATGAGGTTCTTCTACAAATTGTTCATCACTAGTATCTCGAATATTAGAAGTGTTGTCTTGAGTAATGTTTATGGAATCTAGTTCCATTTCAAAATCACTCTTAGTGATCTCTTTTCCTTTGCTCATTTCATCAATCCATGGCATACTTTCTTCATTGAAAGTTACATCCCTACTGATGATACACTTGGTTCTTCGGCTTCAATTGACCAAAGCTTGTAGCCCTTCACACCATGAGGATAGCCAATAAAACATATTTCTTGGCTCTCATGTCTAGTTTCCCCTGTTTATGATGAGCATAAGCTGCACAGCCAAAAATCCTCATGTGTTCCAGTCTCGGTGGCTTGCCAACCCACATTTCTTGTGGCGTTTTAAAATCTATTGCAGATGAAGGGCTTCGGTTGATGATGTAAGTGGATGTCATCACAGCTTCTCCCTAAAAAATCTTTGGTAGACCTGCATTAGAAAGCATACATCGAGTTTTTTCAAGTATTGTTCGGTTGAATCTCTCAGCTAATCCATTCTGTTGTGGATTACCAGGCACTGTTAACTGTCTATAGATTCCATTGTTCTTGCATAGATTCTCAAAGCTTCTACTTAGAAACTCTAGATCATTGTCTATTCGAAGTGCCTTGATAGTTCTTCCGGATTGCTTTTCAACCAACTTCTTCCACTCTTCAAACTTACAGAAAGTTTCACTCTTTAATTTTAGCAAAACAACCCATAGCTTTCGAGAATAATCATCAGCCATTGACAGGTAATACTTAGCTCCACCATGTGTTTCATCCTTTGAAGGTCCCCATAAGTCTGAATGTATTAACTGCAATGGCTCTGTGGACCTTGCATTAGACTTCCCATAGGCTTTCTTTTTGGATTTTCCAAACACACAATGTTCACAAAAGGGAATAGGCTCACATCTCTTCACTCTAATTAAGGATTGTTTTTGAAGAGCTTCAAGTCCCTGGTTGCTTAGGTGAGCAAGTCGTTTATGCCATAAGGAAAAATCATTTGTTCTTGAGGATGTTGCAGAGTTTGCTTCAGGCACAATTGTCTCTCCAAGCAGAACATAGAGACCTCCTTTAAGTACTCCTGTCAATTTGACACATGAGTTCTTCAAGACTGATAGCTTGCCATTGTGAGAAACATATCCATAGCCATTCTTGTCAAGAGTTCCCACGGAAGTTAAATTCCTTTTTAAATCAGGAACATATCGAACTTGCGATAGGATTCTGACATTTCCATCTTCACATTTGATTGCCACATCTCCAATGCCCTTGATTTCACATTGCTGGTTGTTTCCTAGCATCACCTTTCCATAATCACACATTTCAAGCTTAATGAAATAATCTTGACGAGGTGTTGAATGGAAAGTGCATCCGGAGTCCATAACCCATTCTGATTCCTTGTTCATTTTATCAGTCACCATTAGAACTTTAGCAGAGTCATAACCAGCTAGGAGGTTTACATTCTCTTTAGATTCAGGCTTAGTATGTAATCTTCCCTTTCTTTTCAACGTGGGGCATTCAAATTTAGTGTGACCATGTTTCTTGTAATAATTGCAGAATGATTTCTCTCTCGAACTTGAATTCATTGATGATGAACTTGGAGTGATCTTGTTGTTCTTTGAAGATGGTTTCTGGTTTTTCGAACTATTAATCTTGAAACTCTTGCTTTTGATGAACAAGGCTTCCGATTGATTCTTCTCAGCTTTGAACTCCAATTCTTTCGATCTTAAATCATTAACGATTTGATCAACCGTTATTGAATCCTTTCCGTACTTCATTGCTGTCTTAATTTCATTATATCGCTCAGGAAGTGAATTCAAAAGAATTACAGCTTGGTTTTCGGCATCAATGGTTTTACCAGAATTTTTCAATTCTATACAGATCTTGTTGAATTCATCTATGTTTCCTTCTAAGTTTTTAGAGGATTCCATTTTATATCCAAAATATCTCTCTTTAAGATAGATTTTATTGCTAAGAGTTCTGGATACATACATTTCTTCCAGCTTGTTCCATAGCTCTTTCACATCTTCAATAACTTCAACTCTCCTGAGAACATTGTCTCCGAAATGCAGGATTATGGTGCTTAGCGCTATCTCTGCCATTTCGATTTCCTTTGAAGATGATGCAGATGATTCCGACTCCTTCTTGATCTTTAGGCCACACGATTGATTCAAAAAATGGAAGGAGAAATCAACGGCTAAGATTGTAAATGGAAGAATGGGTAATTACAATAATACCCTTCATTTACCGCCAACGAAGCAAAAGAGTAAAGTTCAAATTAAAGCTATTTTTATAACACAAAATAATCATTCATTTCTAAATATTATGTCTAATTTTAACCACTCATTTTTAACACCTCAAAATAATTACTGAGTTCTAATTATATCCAAACGAATTATTATCTGCAACCTCTCTACAAAAATCACCATCTAAATGAATTATTAATTACAATCCCTCTACAAATAACCAGATCAAAATAAATTATTTAAATTTCTAATCATTTAAAATAATACCTCCACAAATTCACATGATTAATCTACAAAACAAATTATGCAACTATGTTTAAATTAATATGAAAACAAATGATGGTACAATTAAATTTATTTGTAAATTTTAAATCATAATATTTCAAAAAGAGCATACTTTAAGGCTTTATCAATAAAATCCATTCTGTCAATCATCCATTTTCAAATTGATTCTTAAATTATGTACGATTAAATGAGTAATACCACTCAAAAAAGTAAACAACACAAGAATTGTGGTGCGGTTGAAAGAGAGAATAAATCTTTATCGAGAAATATTTAGATTCCGCTCGATATAACCTAAATAATAATGTTAATCAATATAAGTTACATCCTATTTTATTTTAAATTTATAAAATAAAAAAATTTAAAATTCATAATTCATATTGGTTCATGTATGATCTAAATATTCCTCAATCTTTATATGATATAAAATCTAAGACATGCATAAGTAGATATAAATAACTATTTTTTAAGACATATATAGCTTCATATTTAAGGTGCCTTTTGGTGTTGTAAATCAAAACACGTCAGAGTTGACTACAACTACATAGCCTTAATTCGTTGCCTAAAATTGAAAGAGTTATTATTATTTTATTTTTTTGGAATTTGGTATTGTCTCATACCTACTGAATGAAAACAACTTTTTCAAAAGAAAAAACTCTATATTTTAGATCTAGATTTGCTTTTATTCTCCATCATTGACTTATTGTTATTTTTAAAAAATAGTAAAATACACACATACATACATACATACATGTATCAAATGGTAGTGGGCATGTTTAAATTTGAAACATTATTATTATTATTATTATTATTATTTATTATTATGTAGATCAACCGTTAATAAAATAGATCAATATCCTAACATATTTCTTAAAAAGAATTATAAAGTTTCTTTTTTTTTTGAGATCAAAAAATTATAAAGTTACAAACTACAAAGTCAAATTGGAAAAAAAGTGGGTTGGTAAAATTATTAGAAGAAAATTAATAATTAATGTTAATGAAGCCAAACCAACCTTAACTCAATTGGTAGAGCGGAGGACTGTAGTGAAAACTACTCATATATCCTTAAATTGCTGGTTCAAATTTAGTAGGTTGGGTTTTAATTGTATAACTTTTAAAATTAATATTGATAAAATTTATTATAAATAATCAATAACTAGTGCTAATGCAAAATGACTTTAGCTTAGTTGGTAAAGAGAAAGATTATAGGATTATTTCTATCTTGTTGGATTTTGTTTTAGTAATTTTTGTACTATTAAAAGACGTGTTCTCAAAATTATTATAATACAACATTAATAATTGGTGATAATTAAATTCTAATTGACCCAATCCTAACTTATCGATTTCAGGGATCGCGTGACGTTGGTGTTGAAATGATCTACAATCAAATAATGAAATTATTGTGCCATTCATTCATTCGATTTTTAATAACGCTTTTGGTCGTTCAAATCCAACAGGTAAAATTTTGATTTTGTAATTTTATTTAATTTATTAAAGAAAAAACACAATTCAATCACCCCTCAAAAAAAAAAAAAAAAAATCAATAGTAAAACAAGATCGTTTATAAAAAAAAAAAAATCGACAATAGTAAACACTTCAAAATCTAAGGAAAAAGTGGGTTAATAAAATTATTAGAACACAATTTTTTTTTTTTTTTTGAGAAAATTAGAACACAATTAATAATTAGTACTTATTAAATCAAACTGACCTTAGTCCAATTGGTAGAGTGGAAAGGTGTAGTAATTATATTTAAGATATCTTTAGGTCATTGGTTGAATCCGACCGGTCAAATTTTATTTTAATTAGTATTTTTATTTCATTTATTTTTAAAAAAATACAATTTAAATATCTAAATATCGAGATTAGATTGTAAATAATAACATATTAAATTTTGATCATAAACTTCGACTTTTTTTAGAGGATCATAAACTTTGACATTTATTCTATATTTAGTCTATAAAATTTCGAAAATCTAATTAATCCCTAAATTATAAAATTAATTTAATTTTAATCTCTAAACTTTCAAAAGTCCAAAATATTTTGGTCAGCTTTAAAATAAATTTTAAATTTGAATTTAGATTTTTTTAATTTTAATTTTTATTAATATTTTTAAAAAAATTATTATGTTCTAATAAAATTTTAAAATATATACACATTTTATTTTTTTATTGTATTAAAATTAACTAATATCGATGAAAGTATAAAAATGGAAGACTAAAATTAAAAAAAATGGATTAAAATTAGATTTTGAAAAATTTAAGAATAAAATGGGAAAGAAATGTTGAGTGGAGAGACAAAAATGATATTTTTACCCCAAAATATTTAAGTACCAAAATGGTGAAATAGAGACAGCAGCCATCAGTAAGCCAGTAAACTATACACATCACATTAAGACATATTCTTGAATTTTTAAATATTTTTTTGGAAAGAGGGTTCTGAATTGTTAATCTAAAATATTAAACGAAAACAATAAAATTAAAGGTCGGTTCTGACAGTATTAAATAAATGTAACAAAATGCTATGAAAAGTACTAAAAAAGAATAACAAAGATATTTTTAAAAAACAAATAACAATAGAAATAGTAAAATACATATGACAATATGTAGGTTACAAACAAAACCGACCTTAGCTCAGTTGGTAGAGCGGAGGACTGTAGTGAGGCAATTTCAGGTATCCTTAGGTCGCTGGTTCGAATCCGGCAGGTCAGAATAAGTTTTCATTTAATTATAATTTTATTGTGCTCAATTTACTACATTTTTTCCAGCCCTAGAGCATGTAATGTAACAATAAGTTGATGGCTATTCGCACTTTGTTTGGTAGCTGTGGAATCTGAGTCTTTTTTTTAATACTCGTGAGTCTCCACCTCGGCTACCCTCTACAATATTTTAATGTTAAAGGGAATTCGTACAAATTAATATGGCCAATATTGATTGAATTTATAGTCGATTGGATCTTTAAGACATTTTTTGGCCACGAAGCTAATTCATGATGATTGAGTTATGATAGCTATGATCTTGGGCATACTACATCATCAATTTATACTTTAAAGTCACTATGTGTAGTTTATATCAACTTTCAAGTAGGGTGGAGAGTGAGAGTGAGAGCTTCGCTCCCATGTACTCGAGACATCACTGGCTCATCTATAGCATGGCACGAGATACTCTGTAAGTATGTCAGATAGAGAGATATTTAGAGTAGAGACACTTGGAAAAACCTTTGCTGCTTGTAAGTATGGCAGTTCAAGTGATTGCAAATTTGCAAGTATTTCTTTCCCATTCTTCTTAGTTCTTACCTTTGGTGGTGTGTTTTAAAAGTTCACTTCCGGATTCAGTTGAAGCCTATTGATATATAGAAGCAGCAGGGAGTCTCTTGTATCTTAAACTCGGATACAGTCGTGGAGTCAAGTCAACCGTTCCTCTGTGAAAACTAAATGTCGCTTTTAATTCCAACCTGTAAAACAAAAAAAATACACAAATAGAACAATCTTGCTAGATTTTCTCTAAACAAGATTGGAGAGACAAAACACACCAAACAATTT
>JBBMEF010000025.1:5953806-5985064 GCA_037832685.1 Sicyos baderoa
TAAACTTGAATTTTGCATTAGTAATAAGAGTATACTTATGCTAATATTAGTTCTAAATTTCTAGGAATCGAAAAAGAGGCGTTAAAAATTGTTTATTAAGTACATTGCTTATCATGGTGAGCTTTTTAAATTTTAGTTTAGTTGCAAAGTATGAACCCGATAACCCAACCCAACCCAATCCGAAAATAAAGGGTTGGGTTGGGTTGGGTTGGAGAATTGACCAACCCGAATTTTTGGGTTGGGTTGAAAATCACCTCAACCCAATCCAACCCAACCCATGTTCACCCCTACCTTGAACTGCATGGTTGTTAAGTTTGATCATTGGGCTTCGGTTTCATAGACTTTTGGGCTTCACCGTTGAGCATGGATTTAGGCATAGTTTAATGTGAATTCAAATTTGCAATTATGGATTTATAATTAATCTAAAATTAAATTTATCATTAATTAATAAATTATATTACAATTTTTTATGGGCCAAAATTAATTTATAATACTACATATTTTTTCAAACAAAGTTGATAACTCGGGTTATTTTCTATGAGTTTTCAAATGTACATGACTATTAAATAGTATGAAATTCATTATAAAATCAATTAATATTAGTTTCTACCTTAAAATCAATTAGTAATAGAACTGTAATTCTTAATTCATGATAATGCATCTTGTTAGGTTTATAAGTCTTTGATAGGATTTCAATTTAATTTTTATTGAACCAAACATACCTTATTTGGATGATATTTGGTTAACCTTCAAATTAATTAAAATGAGAGAAATAATTCACTTGAGAGATTACTTAATTTTTTTCAATGTATGATCCTCAAAACATACCCTCTCCAAACGGTGTTTCTTTTTTAATTCATTATTTTTAAATTTAATATCAATTTAATTTTTATTGGACCAAATATATGTTTACACTTTAATTGAAACAATAATATATTTATCCTAGGAATAATATGAATTTCTTTTCCACTTTTCTCATGTGTGACCGCGTGAATGATAATAAGAAATTGTTTGATGATATTTTTTTTCATCATCGCTGTTTCAAATTGTTTTTTTTTTTTTTTTTTCTTTTTTGAGAAGTTTTCAAATTGTTTGTTTCCACTATACAAAATAATAATAATATTCATAATAAAATACAAGAAGGAAATTGTTGATTAAAACATAGGGACTTATTACAACCCAATTTTTATAAATGTAAAAATTATAAAAATCATTGTCAAACAATTTTACATAAATGTCATTATTCATCAATTTTGTGAAAGTATAAATATTTGAATATAAATTAAATAGGTTAATGACACAATAATTTTATTCTTTGGTTATAAACCCGTTCTACATCAACATCATATATTTGAGCTCGAGAATCGGTATTTTATTCATTTTCCTATGTACTAAATAAATATATATACAATCAACTTGAAACTTTTTTTCCCTCCTTTTATATCTTGACCTATGAAACTGTTAGTAGTCAAGCCAGCTGGAAAACAGGACAAAGAGAAATTAAAAACTTATGGAAGTCAATGGTTTAAATCATCATCTTATCTTGATTATAATATAAAATATAAAATGAATCCATATTTCATAAAATATAATGAAGTGTGAAAATAGTAGATTGGATGGATACTTTTTATTTTATTTTTTATTTTATTATTTTTGATATATACGTTGTTTGACTTGAGCATTAAACTCATGGTTTAAAGTCAATCACACATGTAGCTATGTTTTCATGGGTCTACATTTTCTCATTGTTCAGACATAATTTTTGGACATCTCAATTATTTGTACAAGATAAATCATATTTTACAAATATTTTTTTGAATTTGACGAAGATAAAGATTAAAACTCATGATTTTTTTTATTTATGAATATCTTTGTCGTTGAAATATTGTTTTTGATAAAAAAAATTAATATGAGATTAATTTTTAAGTAGATAGTTATCAAAAATTAAAACGAAAATATTTTGGTCAACAATTATTTTTCCAACGTTGTTTGGTTATCGAAAAAGTTTGTGGTTAACAACGTAGTTGGGAGAAAATATTTTTCCAAGTTTAAACGTTTGGTCAACAATTACCGAAAGAGTTTGTGGCATACTAGTTTAATTATTCGATAGTAATCTAATTTAACATTACGGTGTCATGTTCACTCCTTAAAATTAGTATTTAGCTATAAAGATCTCTACTACAAATAGTACTACACCTTTGATCGTGAAATATCGATCGTTTGTTGAACTATGTGAATTGATAGAAAAAAAATTCTTAAATGGATAGAAATGTGAGTACCTTTAAAATTTTAGAAGAAACTTTTTATGATTTAATAAAATTTAAAGAAATATTCTATATCATGGGTGAATTAAATACTTAGTTACTCATGTGTCACGAGACTGTAAGATAATTAAACGTTGATTGGACAAAAAAATGTATTTTATATATATGAATACTTTATTTTCATGTACCCAAAAAGAGTAATAGCTCGATGACATTAGTGTGTATTCAATGACCAAAAAATTATGGGTCCAAATGTCCTCGCACCCAAATAATTGTAATCTTGAAAAAAATTATCTTCATATACTTAATTTGTCAAAGAATTACAAATAATATGAACTAATTTTTAGATTTTATCTTATGTCAAAAAATAAAAACAAAAATAACGAATCACGGAAACAAATTCAAAATTTTCAAATTGTATAAAATAAATTATAACTTTCGATCTGATCATACAATTAAATCCTAGTTTTTTTTTATATTCAAACCAAACCCTAACTTTCCTATGGATGAAAATTATAATTTTGGTGACAAAAAAGTTGAGAAATGCTCCCACCAAAGTAGTTAAGGTAGGAATTAGTGTTGAAGAACTTTATAATATATAAAAACCCAAATTTGTGTTTGGAAAATAAAAGAAAGAAAAAGTAAGACAAAAACAATGGGTCCATTTCTATATATATATATATATATATATATATAAATATAAGTATTAAGAGTAATTCATAATCCTAAAAAGAAGTGCCCAAAACATGAGAATAAGCGAAATAAGATCTAGTTGTCCAATATTAAGGGCGGCTGGGCTTGAAGTTGAAGTCGAAGACGACTACACAAAAGACGGGACCGTCAATCTCAAAGGCAATCCCGTCCGCCGCTCCCACACGGGCCGTTGGTCAGCCTGTTTCTTCATCTTCGGTACAATTTCCAAAACCCATAATTTATTATTATTATTTTTTATTATTATTTTTAATCTCTTTTGATCTAAATTAATTAATTAAATTAAAACAGTGTATGAAGTGTTTGAGCGGACGGTTACGGCATAGCTTCTAATCTTATTACTTATTTGACGGATAAGCTGCATCAGGGAACTGTCACGGCCTCTAATAATGCCACTAATTGGACCGGAACGGTTTGGATCACCCCGGTTTTCGGGGCTTACATCGCCGACGCTCATCTCGGCCGTTATTGGACCTTCATCATCGCCTCTACCATCTATCTTACGGTATGAGAGGATTTTATGTTAAAAACATGGAAATTTATAATAGAGAATGCAAAAAAGACTATACTTAATATATTTATGACATCATTTAATGTCATATAAATTATTTTATAAATAAACTTTACTATTATTTTTTAGTACATAAATAAACAATTTATGTGATATCAGTGATGTTACATATGTCTTTGAATAAAGTTATACTACACAAAACGATGAAGTTTACTTTAAAAATAACTTTTCATTTGTCTCTCTTCTTTCGATATATATTTTTTTAAAAAAAATCATTTATAATTCTTCAATCATTTCTAACCACTCATTTATAATTATTCATTTCAAATCAATCAAAATAACTCGTTTATAATTATTCATTTCAAATCAATCAAAATAAAATTTTGAATTTTAATTCTTTTACACAAAAATCACATTTAAATTAGTGGCTACAATTTTTAATTTTTAATTACTCAAAATAATTTCTCAATATAACTACTCAAGCTAAATCTTCAACAAACACCCTCATAGATTTTGAGATAGGAGTTTGTATTAATTAATAATTTAGACCGGTTTCATTCTCTCTTATTTTCTGGTGAACTTCGTCGTCAATGGAGGAAGGCGACCAAGTTTTTAGGAGAAAAAGAGAGGAAGAAAAAGTAATGTCCAATCATATGCCTTATCATAAAAAGTTAATTGAAATAGCATTTTGTTTTTCTGTATTATGAATTTTGCTCAATTTCACTATTGCCTTTTAAATATTTAATTTTAGTTTTATATTTATCCACGTCTAATTAAAATTGATTTCTGTAATAATTTAAATTAATTATAATGAAATCCATTCAATAATGTTAAAATTGATAAAAGAATATTAATTTTATGTATAAAAAAAATATTAATTTTTTTTAAGATTTTTAATAAATTTAGAAATTAAAATAGAGCATTTTAAAATTTAAAATTAAAATTAAATAAATTTAAAAGTTTAGTAAATTTGAAAAATAAAATGAGACATTTGAAGATTTAGTAACTAAAATGATATTTTAATTGTTTCAACTCACCAATAATTACGGAAAGAGTCATTGATTTCATTGTTTGGTTGTAAACCAGTTCGACACCAACGCCACGGATTCGATATTGTAATCCCCTCCTCCAATTTGTACTAAAAAAACTCACCAATAATTTTTTTTTTTTTTTAATTAGTATAATACTGCCAAGTCAGCTAGTATATTTTAACTAACTAATCATTTTGTCAAAAAAAGACCTAGCTAATCATTTTCCGTAGTTAATGAACGGATCAAAACTAAAGTCTTTTAAGACTATTTTTAACAAATTTCAGAATAGACTTTTTTTCAAAAAGATTTTTTTTAAAAAAAAAAGAAAAAAAGAAAAAAAAGAGCTATTTTCCACTAATATCACACTTTATGAACAATTCAAACATAATTCAATTGGTGTTTGAATTTTTACTCTAAATATTGTTGATTTTTTAATAAAAAAAAACTAAGTAACAAAATTACATTTATTTCTAAATTTTATATTTTAGATCATCCTGACGTGACTTAATAGTC
Source organism: Sicyos baderoa (assembly GCA_037832685.1). Lineage (NCBI taxonomy): Eukaryota > Viridiplantae > Streptophyta > Magnoliopsida > Cucurbitales > Cucurbitaceae > Sicyos > Sicyos baderoa. The sequence continues at coordinate 5,958,837 of JBBMEF010000025.1, forward strand.
AAAAAAGACTTTAAGATGCTAAGAGTTATGAATTCAATGTATAGTTGTCACCTACTTCAAATTTAATTTTTTACGGATTTGGTTCGCATCTAAATGATGTTACTAAAATACTATTCCTTTTGGCCATAGGGGTTGTTATAATTTTTTTTTTCTTTCTCTGTTATGTCATGTTTTGTGTGAATTCATTTGACAGAGAATGTCTCTTCTAACACTAGCAGTGTCCATGCCAAGCTTAAGGCCCCCTCCATGCATGGAAGCAAACAGAGAAAATTGCAAGCAAGCTTCCAAGACACAGCTCATTGTGTTCTTCACTGCCCTCTACACACTAGCTCTCGGCGCGGGCGGGACCAAGCCGAACATCTCAACGATCGGAGCCGACCAGTTCGACGACTTCCATCCCGAAGAGAAGGCCCAAAAGCTATCCTTCTTCAACTGGTGGATGTTCAGCATCTTCCTTGGCACTTTCTTTGCCACCACCACTCTTGTTTACATACAAGAGAATGTGGGGTGGAGCTTGGGATATGGCATTCCCACTGTTGGCCTTGCCATAGCCATTCTCTTATTTGCTGCTGGCACACCACTTTATAGGCATAAGCTCCCCATTGGGAGCCCATTTACTAGAATGGCTAAGGTCATTGTTGCTAGTGCTTGGAATTGGAGGCAGCCTCTCCCTTTTGACCCTACCCAACTTCATGAGCTTCATTTTGATGAGTACACTCACCAAGGAACTAAAAGGATTGATTCCACTCCATCTTTCAGGTCAGTGTTTGAATCAGCTTATGCACAACTCAATTATTCTCAAGGAACATACTGCATGACTCTATTACTTTCGAATGTCAAAAAAATTCATCAGAAATTATTTTCTAGGTAGGTGGACACCATGGATTGAACTCATCATCATCTCTTAGACCTTCGAGACCCTTTTAAATTTTGACCACTATAGCGGTCCATGATAGTTCTTTAAATATCTAGTGTTAAAATCGCTTGCTTCTACCAATCTTCTACTTTGGTCTTTATACTTTTCGTATCACCCATTTGTTTGTGTTGCAATGCAAACATAGTCTCACGGCGATTAGAAACGGGAAGGATTTATAAATAACATCTTCCTCGACAAATGAGTCATTTTGGGTGAAACCAAAAGCAAAACTATACATATGTTATACTATAGTTTATTATGTTAGTATTATTTATTATGGGTTGACCTAACGGTGAAGAGTGCATTACGAAACTAAGAGAAAAACTATACAAATTATAGACTAAAAGTAAACCTATAACACCATAATGAACATATGGAGGTCGCATGACCTAATAGTTTCTCACACAAATTATATATGGGTTGGCCTAATGGTTAAAGGTGCATCACGAACTAAGAGCTATGAGTTCAAATCAAGTTGGACACCTATCTAAGAATTAGCTTTCTACGAGTTTCCTTCGCATCCAAATGTAATAGGGCCAGATACATATATAAATCACAATAGTTCTATTGAGTTTGAACAGCATATGTGATCTATGTGTGGGATTTAATGGGATTGTGTTTGTTGAATGCACATGCAGGTTCCTAAACAAGGCTGCCATAAGAACAGGCTCAACTCATCCATGGAAGCTATGCACAGTGACCCAAGTGGAGGAGGCAAAACAGATGCTGAAAATGATCCCAATTCTGATATGCACATTCATTCCAAGCACAATGTTGCCACAGGCACAGACCCTTTTCATCAAGCAAGGCCGGACTCTTAACCGAAGCATTGGCGGCCAGTTTCAAGTCCCTCCTGCAAGTTTAACTGCTTTTGTTACCATCTCCATGCTACTCACTGTCATCCTCTATGACAGGTGCGTTAAAATTTACTGCCAATTCAATGTTACAAGCTAAGTCCAATGAAAAAAAAGGACAATAAAAACAAAAGAAGTTCTAGGTTCAATCCATGGCGTCCACTTATCTAGGAATTAATTTTGTCTTATAAGTATCTTTGACATTCAAATGTTGTATGGTAAGAGCCTAAGAGGGTATGTCCTGTGAAAATAGTTGAGGTGCGCGTAACCTGACCCGAACACTCAAAGATATTAGAAAAATATACATTAATCTATTTGTCCTAATTCTTGATAGGTTCTTTGTCAAGATAATGCAAAAACTAACTAACAATCCAAGAGGAATCACACTGCTACAAAGAATGGGAATTGGAATGATTCTCCATATTTTGATAATGGCAATAGCATCATTGGTAGGAAGGCATAGACTTCACATAGCTACAAAAAATGGATTGGAAGAAAAAGAAGAACATCTCCCCTTAACCATTTTCACTCTTCTCCCTCAGTTCATCCTTGTGGGAATTGCTGATGCATTTCTAGAAGTAGCCAAGATTGAATTCTTCTATGATCAAGCACCAGAAAGCATGAAGATGATAAGAGCAAACGCGACCGTGGGGAAGGCGGTGAGGATGGGGGGCGGCAGCCGCGACCGTGGGGAAGGCGGTGGGGACGGTGGGGAAAGCGGCGAAAGCGGTGGGGAAAGCGGCAGAGGCGGTGGGGAAAGCGGCGGAGGTGGAGGGGAAGGCGGCGGCGGTTGAGGTGGGGTGATGGAGGTGGTGAAAAAACCCTAGCCGTCATTTTTTCTTCCTCTCTAAACGCTCCAAGTAAACTCCCGACGGTGGCCTTCATTCTTTCCAATAATTTCAAAGTATACCGAAATTTTTCTTGAATTTCTCGATCCAGAAGTCTTTCTCGAATTTCAGCAGTAACGAATAATAAGATAGTTTATTGATAGTGACTCCCAAGAACCAGAGCATATAAGCCTCAAGTTCTTGGATATCCTAAACAATGATATCCTACTCTATTTATAAGAAGAAAACCCTAATGTTGCCCTAACCTATGAAAAGACACAAACGCTCTTTATCATTAAATAATATAATAACTAATCCCTAAACTCCCAAGTTGGATCGTATCACATTACAACTTTAAAGAGATCTGATAAGTTACACATTCTTATTTGGTTTAGAGAAATAGCCAGCAAAATTATCAAGTAGGTCTTACCGAGGTATAGTCAGAACATTTGATAGAATGTAGAAAATCATCTGGAAGAAAATTTTGGGGCACCATTTCCTATGACAACCATTAAGACGAAAAAGTGAGAAGCAAAGATCAACATATGTATGTGTTTCATCTCTAATGTAAAGAATTTTACCACAAATGTTTTGTATGGGGTCGCATTTGACAGAACAACTGAAGAATGTGCTTGTGTCCCATCATCCAGTAACACCTTTTAGTTAATAAGATGTAGCAGATAAATGAAAACATAAGAAGATGGCTTTAGATGTACCAAGAAAAGAAATAAACTAACCCCCTTTAATCTATCAGAGTCTTCAATCATCAATTCTGAAACCTGACCATTAAGGTTTAAATCTACATGAGACATATAATTAAAAATAAGAACTAAAATCATAAAATGGAGAGAGCAAAAGAAAGAACTAGATTTGAACTTGTTTCAAGACTATATCAAGTTACCAACACCGGCATATAGTACCAATATAATACCTCTGCATTTGTTGCAATATAAACTCCAGCTTCTTTGGCAGCATTACTTATGGCCAAGGATACGGAACCCATCCCACCTTCAACATGTCTGCAATAATGTTAATATTCTTCAATGAATAGTGTTAAAATGCTGCAAACATTATACAGGATGTGATCAATTTAAAGGATAAAATCCCAACATCACTTGGAACCTATGAGTTTGCTTGCATAAATATCACTACATTGAGTCCATATGGTATGATTTACATTGCCAAATTGGCTGTCTGTGATGTAAGATGAGATACTCACGACCAAATATTACGATCACCGTGAGTGGTTTCTCCTGTTACATGATGTAGTAGAACATATCCACTTCCAGAAGTATGGATGCTTGTCTGCCAGAGATAAATTGATCATCATCATGTTGAAGTAGGGGAAAAATGTCAACTTCGTGAATGAGTTTTAAATTGATCATCATCATGTTGACATATAGTCTCCAAAACAGTAGCGAAAATAAAATTTTAGTTTTGGAACGTTTTAGTTGATCAACAAAGGCAATTCGCCATAGCCATCATATAAACCAATAGAACCTACCCAAATGTTCTGTGTGAGGAGTTTATCATTATTTTGCTCAGATAGAAAAAGGCTGATCTTATGGAATTAATTTCATATAGTAAAGGATTATTTCAGATTCTCAACAGTTACATTGATATAAGACAATAACTTCTTTTTGACTCATTTATAGGCCTCTGTTTGGCCCTAATCCCTTCTCTTTCCCCTGCTAATGAAATAGTTTCTTATAAAAAAAAAGAAGGTATATGACAATAACCATGATGCTTTAAATGCATTAAGGCAACTGAACCAAATTTAAACCGGAGAATAAAGTCTCACCATAGTCCCAATGATGGCATCTCCTGCAAGTGTTGCCTTCAATACATCTGACTGTGTGAACCAAAAAAGAAGGTTAGATTTGAAAAGAATAAGACATGAAACATCAATCCACGGTGAGATATTTTTTTTTTAATATATGTGAGTATCCGGGCCAGGTTGAGCACACCTCGACTATTCTCATAGGACATATTATCTGATCCTGCAACATTTGGATGTCAAGCAAACACGTAGGAAATTAACTCCTAGGTATGTGGCTACCATGGATTGAACCCACGACATTTGAATGTCTTTTTAACCACTAGGCGATCCAGGTTGAGGATCAAACAGATATCGAATTGAATTGCATAAATCTCCTCCCTACCCTTCTCCCCTTCAAATAAAAAATAAAATAAATTCCAGACTGTTGAGGCTGCCCTGTAGCTAATAATTTAATACAGCAAGCATAAACATATCTCTGAAAAATTACACATCTAAAAAATTTAATAGCCTTTAGCAGATCTTACTCGTATAACACCTTTAGTAGATCTTACCATGCAATATATCAACACACAACCCTGATAAACTTTTCATAATCGAAGTAAAATATAACCATTATTACCTCAAACCACTCATTTAAGACCTTGGAAGTTGGCGATACTAGAAGGTTTATCAACTCCCTAGCAAAAATAATATAAAGAGATGCATCAGACACAAAAATTTGAATAACTTAAATCAACACCTACCAAAGTCTACCCTCGTTAAAGTTACTTACACCATGTCTTTATGACCTAATGATAGCGCATGCCGGAGACAACGACCCCAGAAAATAGAGTTTTGCACCTTATCTCTCAACCGGTCATTAAATGATGACCCCCGGTATAATGCTTCAGGAGTACGCGAATCCAATATAAAATCCATGAATTTACAATACTTATGAAGCTGTCTTTCAAATCTATTCATCAGGAAAAAATCAAGTAAAATCAAGTGTACAACTTATCCATCATTCTTATTCCAAATCAACAGAAGTTATCATAGGATTAACAAGTAACAATGCTACAACAAAATCCACGATAAACTAAACGATCAACCCTAGATGGAAGCAAAAGATATATGTAGAGAGAATAACCTTGGGTAAGCATCTGCATCCCTTTTGGAAAACTTAGATATCTCCAAGTAATCATGTTCATCGTTCATCCCAAGTAGAAGATGACGACCATCGAGACAGGGCGTAAAAGCTGCGGCCATCGGTTTCAACAACTTCAATCCATGTCTCTTCAGATCCAAGTCCCTTCAATTTTCATCCCAATCGCATCAAATCACAAAGGAGAACAAAACAAACAATCAGAGACTGGCAAATCACATCACAAAACAACAAATGGTGAACCGTATTAAAAAGTGTGGACATCCAACTCTTTTAATCACATGAACTAAGAGGTGATAGCTCAATCCATGGTCATCGCCAACCTAGTAATTAATTTTCTCCTTTTTTTAGTACAAATTGGAGGAAGGGGGATTACAATACCGATTCCAGTGATCGAATCCGTGACCGTGGAATGGAAATGGATTAACACCAAACCAGATAACCAATCGCGCCACCGACCCATTCAGTAGGGATTTATTTTCTCCTTGTTTTCTTGACATACAAACTAAGAGGTGACCGACTCAATCCATGGTCGTCGCCTACCTAGGGATTAATTTTCTACTTGTTTTCTTGATATACAAATGTCGTAGGGTCACATATATCCCAATCGCATCAACCTTGAATCGGATCGACCGAATACACTTTTGATTTTAACATGCTCTGATACCATATTAGATAGTTTGAACATGAACGAAGGGGGAAATGAGAAGAAGTACCTGATGATGGAGGGCCGGAGAAGACTAAGGAGGTAACTACAGCGAGAGAACTTAAACCCTGGAATGAGCTCTTCAGTAACAGCAGCACCACCGATGACATGGCGCCTTTCGAGCACGGCGACGGAGAGGCCGCCGCGGGCAAGATAAGCGGCGGCTATCAAGCCGTTGTGGCCGGCGCCGACGACGATGGCGTCCCATTTCTTCTCCTTCAACACCGCGCGCGTCGCATTGCTGGTGAACCTTCGATTCCACATAGCCCAATCTGAAGAACACAGCTGAAATCGATGATGATCTTGATCGGTGAATGGAGTATTTGAATTCCAAATCCAACCATTTTGAAATCGGCGGTGCGATTGTAACGTGTACTGAAAGCGGCTTGAAGGCATGCGACTGGTGGAACTTCCATTAATGGGAATATAGAAATGGAAAATCCTCAACGCAGACGCCAATCGTTTTCCTGAGTCCTTTTCAGCAATTGTAGTAATAATAATTTAGTTTCAATACTTTTTTAAGTATTTAACCTCTTGAAGAGTTTGAGTACAGGGGAGGAGACCAACAAATCAAGTAGAATATGCAACCATAGAATTAAAATAGAAAATGGGTCATTTAAAAAAACAAAAAATCTTAATTTCAATTCAATAACTACTCGTTTTATTTCAATTACTAGTAGCTATTTCAAAGTAATCGAGTGTTTATATTTATTTATTGTTAATGATTGATTCAATTAAATAAAGGTATTGGAGTTCAATCACTTAACAACTGATTGAATACAATTAAATATCGTTAATTGAGTTCAATCACTTGGAATTTAAAAAACAATTAAAAAAATTGGTATAAATTTCAAGTGATTGAACTCAATCAACAATATTTGATTGTATTTAATCAGTTGTTAAGTGATTGAGCTACATCACCTTTATTTGATTGAATCAATCATTGACAATAATTGAACATAATCACTAAACCAATTTTTGATAAAGATGTGCTATAATTATAATAAGGGTTTCAAAGTTGATGTACAGTACAAATTCTCATATAATATTATATTAATAAATTCATAATAATGTAATACAAAAAATATAAATATGATCGAATTCGTAAGTAGCACAATAATTTTATTGTTTGGTTGTAAACCAATTCAACACCAACATCACCGATTCAACCTCGAGAAAGTGTCACGAATTCAAACTCTAGAAACTGTAAGGATAATCTCCCACTTGTACTCAAATAATAATAATAATAATATAAATGTGTCTATAATCAACCTGTCATATATTTAAATCTCCAAAAAAAAAAAAAAAAAACGAACAAAAGCTTGTTCCTCCATCTCTGGTGAGTCGAATAGGGTTGGGTTGGAAATCGGCCCACATCGGCAGCGTCTGGAAGGTCTCATCGTTCGCTATTCCTTCTGATTCGAATCGAAACTTGATTTGAAGCCACAATTTGGAGCTTAGAAACCCTAGCTTGTGGTCCGAATCTGCCATCTGGTAAGGGCACTAGATTTTCTGTGATTTGCATTTACGAATTTTGTATGTGCAACTCCAATTGTGAATCTTCGTTTAACGTACGATTTGGTGATCTCTTGAAAATTTTAGTTTGAAGGCTATGAAACTCTCATTATTGTTTGGCGTTTTAATTAAAAAAAAAAATTATGTATCGATGAACTTTTATTTTCCAGAGTCCAGACCACCATGATACGGGCGGTGATAGTGATGAACACTCAAGGCAAGCCTCGGTTTGCCAAGTTTTACGATTTCCAGGTCCCTTTCTGGGAATTCTGTGCCTATTTTTTGTGGCATTTTTCTTAAATGCTATGTTTGACGATGAATTCTTGAATTCAGCCCGTAGAGAAGCAGCAGGAGCTCATTCGCAGCGTTTATGGAGGTTAGTAATTTGATTTTTTATTATCATTTCGTGGAGTACTAAAATAATCGGTAGTATCTCCACTGTCGGAATGATTTCTTTAAGCCGTGTTTCAATTTTGATTAAGTTTTGTTTACTGGTTTGGTACAGTACTCTGCAGTCGAGCTGAGAACGTCAGCAATTTCGTGGATGCTGAGTCCATCTTCGGTCCGGTAATTTTTAAAGTTTCGTTGATCGCATAATTCCATGTCCAACAATTTCCTTCTGGTACTGTATGTAGGTTTTCTTTGTATTGTGATTATGGGAGAAGCTAGATGTTTTTAAAAAATGAATGTGGATTTGCTTTGTTCAACTAATTGTAGATCAATTATAGAGTGGCCTAGGTGATTGGTGGATTGGTTGATGGAAAATGCCTGATAAATTAAGTTTTATGTTGCTTGTTGTATAGAAATTGCTTTAACTTTGCCATTAAATGAACCGTGTGGATTGTCCTTTTCTTTTTTGCTGCAGGACTCTCGTCTTGTTTACAAACACTTTGCAACCCTTTATTTCGTGTTTGTCTTTAACAGTTCCGAGAATGAGCTTGCCATGCTTGACCTGATACAAGGTACTTCCAATATTATATGTCATGGATTAGTGACAATTGGATCAAGTATCAACTTTGACGTATATATATATTGTATAAATGCTTACTTGGTATTTTTAAGGACTTCAGTACTTGGTGACTTAAGTTTTTTTTATAGGAACTCGGTGTCGTAAGCTCTAGACCAAATCATATCATGTTATGTTTTGGCATTCTTTAGTTCATAGTTATACTTGATAACTCGGGGACTGAATGGGTCAGTGGCGCAATGATTTTATTGTTTGGTTGTAAACTAATTCAACACCAGCGTCACGGGTTCAATCCCTAGAATCGGTATTTGTAATCCCCTCTAAATTGATACCTCGGGGAGAATCTCAGAATTGAACCTGCTAGACTGTTAAATCATTAAAAACTTCTAACTGCATCAATTCATGTCTTTAAAGTGGAATCTACATGAATGAATGAATCAGTCATATATATCTGAATGTAGATCTTTGGAAGTTTGTTGTTCTAGGTATGTGGTTAGTTTTGTTGTTGTGTAATGTTCCCTTAATTGATGGAATAATTTGGCTCTCCGATTTCAGTTTTTGTAGAAACATTGGACAAGTGCTTAAAAAACGTATGTGAGCTCGACTTAGTGTTCAACTACAGCAAGGTTGGCTCTCTCTCTCTCACTCTTGATGAACATAGCTATTGTTTTCTTGAAAGTAGTTAATAACTGTCTTTACCTTGTGAGAATCTAAATTAGGAATAATACTAATAACTTTTGTCATGTAGATGCATACTATTCTAGATGAAATCATTTCTGGTGGCCAAGTGTTAGAAACTAGTTCTTCTGAAGTGATGAAGGCTGTTGAAGAAATATCCAAGTGCTCTCTCTCTCCCTCTCTCATTCAAAAACTGTTGGTCGTTGCGTGTGGTATAAGTATTAATATGCGTCGATGTACTTGCATTCGCATTGCAGGTTAGAAACGGCTTCAAATTCTATCAACTTTGTCTCCAAAACAGTTTCTGGTTGGCGGGGTTGAGCTCGTTGTTTCAAGTGAGCCGGTTAAGATTCAGCATGCATTCTTTGATATGCTTTGACTTCAAATTCTTTCTTTGGTCTGTTGTTGATGTTGACTGATTTTTGGATTGTGATGACATTTTTGCGTCATTGGTTTTACTGCTAGAACAAAGACTGATCAAACAGATTTCAGATGCCTGCTGAGTAGAGCATTTGTGTTGAGAAGTTGTTGGTTCAATAGCCATGCCCAAGCATCTACTTGTTATTTTGAAGGCTACTCGGCCTCGCCTTGGCGTGTGTATTCTATTTACGACCGAAGAAATGGTGTTTCTCATAATATATTGGACAAATTACGATACCAAGTTTATCAATCAACAGACTATCCTTTTATACTTGCATTGCTTCTTTTATATATGTATATATATAAATGAGATTATAATGCCAATGGCTTAGTTTTGGCCTATTTCTCTTATATTTTTATGCTGGGTTTAATGATGCTTTGGATTAGAAAACCAAAACCACTTGGTTAAGGGCTTCAGGTTTCTTTTATTCTGAGAATAAAGTAGTTACCAATGAAGCTCAATCACTAACCATCAGCTTCACCCTTCAAGTCTCGAGGTTTGTTCATTTTCAGTCAATGAATATTTGCATATGATTTATCACTTTTTTTCAATCCCACCTTGTAACCATGATTCGATGCTTACAGTTTCTTTGTCTGGGTGAGATTTATTTATTTTAAAGAAAATGAGTGAAAAATAAAACTTAGGAAATAATACCAAAAAGCAATATAGTCACCTTCATCTCAGAAGTCAGAATCGTCAATCCTTTGCAAATTTGCAATACCAATAATTTGATTTTATTGAAAAACTTGTCCATTTTTTTCGCTGGAAATTGAATGCGCAGATTTTGTACGATTTTCAGGGAATTTTGTACCCATTTTTCCAATACTTCTTACACTTTGCTTCTTTTTTATATATGAGATTTTAGTGCCCATGGTTTGTTTTTGGCTATTTCTCTTTGATTTTCATTCTGGGTTTGATTCAAGGCATAATGTGATGGTTTCTTTTTTTATATCTGAATTAAAAGTATTTAAATACTAATCTAACATAAAATTAAAACTACTTCTTTGTTTTGTACTTACAATGTTATCTCATTGTATAAAAATGGCTCAGAACCTGCCCCAACACCTTGTAATACTTTCATCTTATCAATAAAAATATTTTCGTTTCTTATAAAAAAAAAACATAAAATTTAAATCTTTATCTGATATTTCAATATTTAAAAATGAAAATTTTAAGAATCTATTAGATTTCCTACTTAAAAAAGATTTAGTCAATGGCCTTTTAGACACAAACTTAAAAGTAAAAAATATTTAGTCGATGGCCTTTTAGACACAAACTTAAAAGTTCTACTATATTTATTATTTGGGTAAATTATAGTTAGAAATTAGTCTCTATATTTTGAATAAATGAAGTTAATTTTGAAAATTAAAATTACCTCTTATGTTTTTTCATAAAATCTAACTATCTATGATTTTTTTTTTCTCAAGTATAAATTGGAGGTAAGGAGATAACAAATCCTACATAAATGGTATGACATCTTAGTTTTTTTTTTAAATATGGAAAAATGCTCAACTTTTTCAATGTTCGGACACTTTAGTGAAGTGGATCAACGGAAAGTAGTAATACACTCGTACACTAGGTAGGTTGTTCCCACAGTAGCATCTTAATTATAAATCGAATGTTATATGTTACATTTGTTTTTTTTTTGTAACGTTTGTCACTAGCAAGTTTCAAACCTGAGAACTTGAAGGGAACATATCTCCACAGCCCAAGTCTTACCGTGCCTTCCCTTGTGACTTATATGTTACATTTATAGTACCGTATGATTGTTTTTTTTCTTTCTTTTTTCTTTTGACTTATTTCTAAAAAACTTCAAAAATAAATAAATAAATAATAAAGAAAGATAGCATGTGTTCCAAGTATAACCTAATTAGCAAAGGGCAATCACAGGGCCTCACTCTTCAGTCCTTTGAAGCCTCAATCACAGTTTCGCCCTTCAATTCTTCATTTCTTCAATTCTTCAATTCCAAGCAAAGCCCCAATTCATCCTTCCTACAGGTTTGTTTTTTAGGGTTCACTTTCGATTTTGTTCAAATCTTCAATTTCATTCACTAATTCGCATGATTTCTCACCTTTTCCCCATCCCACCTTGTAACGGATGCTTACAGTTTCTGTGCGATCCGTTTTTTATTATAATTTTTGTATTTTGATGATTTTTCGTTTCTCCTCATTGCGACACAGTTTTCTCTTTTAATGTTGTTGCTTCAGATTTAGGGTTCACTATTCTTCTCTGTTGTTTTCCCCAATTTTCTGATTTTTTAGTTTCAATCCTAATCTTTTTTTTTTCTTTTTTTTCTTTTTTTGATAAGAAACAATCCTAATCTTAATTTTAAGGGCCCTAAGTTTTAAATTTGAAGTTTTAGAATCGAGTACAAACTTTACCTTGTTCTTTTGTTTATTTTTCCGCCATTGTTTCCCATCTTTGTCATGCCTTTGTATTATTTGAGTGTGTTTCAATCATAATCTTGAACCTTCATGTATTATGATTTATCATGTGTCATACGTGGTTACACAAATTTAGAATTTTTATAGTGTTTTTAATTAAAACTGACTCAGACGTCTACTAAGCATTGCCTTCATCTACCACATAATCTCTTAAGATAGTTCACAATTATTTATTTGTTTACTTATACTAGGGTGGTTTAGAGGGGAAATTTGTCCATACCATATTGATGGTTAATAGGGTCGTTAAATGATTTTCGTACCAGCCGGCCTTTTCGACCATGGGATGAGAGGAGTGATTGGTGGTTGGATGACTCAATGTTGTGGTATGTCTTTCTCATAGGAAATCTCGTTCTTGTTCATAATGGGATAATGAGTTAATAGAGTCCAAACTAAACAAGGAGATAATGAGTTCAATCTATGGTGGTCATGTGGCCAAAGGAGAACAAATAAGTAACGAGTTCATTTATAGTGGTCACCTACCTAAGAATTAGTTTATTTGATAACCAAATGTAATAGTGTCCGACCGTGAAAATAGTTGAGGTGCGTGGAAACTGTCAGAGTCAGATGAGGATGAGTATTGACTTAGGAGATGATGGGTTATCTTGGGTCTACTACTTTATCTCTTTATACTTCGGGTCACTATACTAAATTTATCTCGTTGGTGGAGATTTGTTGTGAGTTTGGAGCAGAAAAATTTAAATTGAATTCCATTATCACATGGACACTTTGTGGGAGTGTTGATCGGTTTGTACAAGCCGGTTGCATTGTATGCCATCCATGCGAGTGGTAGTTGTGGAATTTCTCTGATCGGGTTGAAATAGTTTTAGAGTAGAAATTCTTAAATTCAATTCCATTTGATGCGGATTATTATAACTGATCTTGTGGGAGTTCAACATTCTTCTCTTGCCTCGCTAAATTATAATTCTGGTGATGTATTTTTAGCTTTTATGCATAAATGCAAGCCTATTTAAAGTTTAACCATTTTCCTTCCAAATATCAGTAGACTAAGTTATTTGCTTATTTCATCTTGATAGTCAACTATAATGGAGGCTAAGTTTTTTCGCTTCCTCAAGATTGTGGGAGTTGGTTACAAAGCCAGAGCAGAAGCAGCAGGACGTCTCTTGTTTCTTAAACTAGGATACAGCCATGAGGTCGAATTAACCGTTCCTCCAGCGGTTCGTGTCTTTTGCTTCAAAAACAATGTGGTCTGCTGCACAGGGATTGACAAACAAAGGGTACACCAATTTGCTGCTGCAGTTCGTAGCTGTAAGCCGCCAGAAGTATACAAAGGCAAGGGCATAATGTACATCGACGAAGTCATAAAAAAGAAGCAAGGAAAAAAGTCGAAATAAATTTTAGAGGACCTCAAAACTGTTGCAGAATGTCTCAAATTGATCTTTTATTCAGACACGAAGTGCCTCAATTTAGAATAATTGGGTTTTGTTGTATGCATATTTGGAAATTTGGTAGCTCCATCATATTGGTTACTTCATGGTTCTTTTTTTGCTTCAATGCCTATTCTTGAAACGATATCCCCTTGATCCAATATTGTGGAGAAATTGGAATTCTGTGGAAGAATCCATTTAAAGTTGAGGCTTGGCTCTTCTTGCCTGTGTTTTGATTATGAGTTGTAACATTTTCCATACTTAAACATCTAATCCCTCTTTTTCTCAAGAAGCTTACACCATTTTATTTTTAATAAACCTTGTTTTGATGTTTGAAAAGAAATGGTTCATTCATACATGTGTAGAAAATTTCACCATTAACTTAGCATTCGAGATTGTGAATTTAAAGTTGTATTATTTCGAAGATAGAACGTTAAAGATTTTACATTAGAAATATGGGGGAGACCTCGTAATCTTTAATACCTTTTGAGGTGGAATCCTCTAAGTACTTAAGAATATTTTGGAAGTTTTTTTTTTTTTTTTTTTGATACAATAATATTAGGAAAACGAGGGATTCGAACTTATAGCCTCATAGTTACTAATTCGTACAAGATGCTGGTAGAGTTATGCTCTTGTTGGCAGCCTTGGAAGTAATTTTGAAAGCAGTTTCGACCATGTAATTTGACATATTTTTAAGCGATTACAATCACTCTTAAAAAACGATGAGCGTTTAATTTAGCATGGATGAGCAAAATACACATGTTCAACAAAAATGAAGATGAGTTTCCACGAGGATGGAGATATGGAAATGAAAAGATATTAGTCTAGCACATAGATTCTTGAAGCAATGTCTTGGACCAACCAATCGAACCCCTCAAGCAGCCCCTCGCCAGTGTAAGCACTACAGCCAATGATTTCCCAGTGTCGTGTTTTGTCCATGGCTTCCAAGTTCAGTACCTAAAAAGCAACGCAATTATATAATGTTGGTTGATATAATTAAATTTACTCAAACCCATTAGTTTAAGTTGGTGGGTTGATTGGTAATTTTTAACATAATTTAACCGGTATAGAAGAGGTCATATGTTCAAACTCCTGTCGATTTGTTTCATCTTGATTTCCAAACCCACGAATAAAGAAAGCGTTGACCGACATAATTAAATTTAACTCAATGGTGATTTAACATAATTCGGAACCCCACCCTGACCCGGCAACCCCGACAAAATAAACAATAAAATACAACAGGTGACAAAGTTTGAAGCTCTGGCTGCCTTACTTGAAACTTGCCCTCTTAGTCTATACATGCAATGAAACTTTTATTTTATGTTATTTCTGCACATGTATTTTTTAAAATATTATCACATGAGCAGGCAACCTACCATACATGCAGATATGAGATATGTAAAGTCTTCAGCAAAGAAACTAGAAATACAGCATATAAAACTTGAAAAGATGCAATTAAGGAAAGAGCTTAGCAGAGGAACTTCTTACTTTAGCAATTTCCTCAGGAGAAAGCGCTCCTTTTATATCCTGCTTATTCGCTAGAATAAGCAATGATGCTCCAGAAAGCCTCTGTAATAAGGTCGATAACATTAGTAAATTACCATTCTTTACGATCCCGGTAAGATTTTATAGAAGCGTTGATCATACGTCGCTTACATTTCATTTATAACTTGTATAATTTGAACTTTCTTTAGGTAAGAAACGGGTTCTTATGCTGTATGAAGTATTAGAGAGGACATACAAAAACACACAGATTTAAAGCAACAAAAGTAAAACACAATTCTAAACAAGTTAGGAGATCCGTTATGAACTTCTAAAGCCTATAGTTAAAAATCCTTTGGTGAGTTATGAACAGATTTTTTTTTTTTTTTTTGAAACAAGGGTAACCACGGCTGTCCCTATACGAACATATCATAGAATAGAACTGAGTATCAAACCACATAATTGGCATTTCAATGGTAAATTAGCATCCATACTAATAATATCTCGAAAAAGAAAATGCAAACGAAAATATAGAGCCTATTATATACTTCTAAAAGAAAAGATGCATACAATCAAACTAAATAAACAAAAAGGAAATACATATGCAAAGCAGTATACGAGGATAACGGAAAAGTTAAAATCGTGCTATTATGACATACTTGATTTAACTATCGAAAAAAAGGGGAAACTTCTAACCTCTTCTTTCAAAAGATTATCAAGTTCCGATTTGCAATCATCCAGTCTTCGAAGATCAGAACTGTCAACCACCCATACTAATCCATCCGTTTGCTCAAAATAGTTCCTCCAATATGATCTTATAGTCTTTTGGCCACCAACATCCCATATGTTAAGAGTGTACCTGCCAAAGAAAATAGTTATCTACCTTTCAAATGTGTTCAGTCCATGGCTTCAAATTTTCAAATACCTGAACTAGAAGGATTTCACCACATGAACAAGAAATAAATGAAACCAGAAGTAGATAATTAAGGATATGATACAAAACCATTTTGTTTTTTGTTTTGGTTTAAAAAAATTAAGCTTACAACAACTAATTCAACTTAAATTTAAAAAATCCAATGGTTATCAAGCCTGTTTTTTTTTTTTTAAACCCAAAAAATCGGAGTTTTGCTCCACTGTAACCGGGGTAACCAGCCCGTCCCTAAGCCAGACATTAGGAGACCTCGAATGAATAGAGACATGGAGTGTCTACAAATTAATGTGGCATGTGAGTCTCGGACCTAGGATCTTGAGGGCAGCCCACCTTCAAAGCCCAAGTCTTCGACCACCGCGCCACCCTTGGAGATAACTGGGCGGCTGGGCCTAAGGTTTTAGAACTTAGAATGGATTTAAAATAGCAAATGTATCAGTGGAGATGAGTTTTCTTCCGTACAACCACACCAAAAGTAGACTTGCGAAACCGCCCATCCATGTTATTCATGCTCATTGCAACTTATTTCCCAGAGCAGCTATTTAGCAAAAAAAGATTCGCCAGCCTACATTCCAGATCCCAAAACTTGAAGAAAAGAAAATATGAATCCAGAAATAATAAACATGGTAAGAAGAACAAGCAAGGAAGCTCACTTCTGGTAGATGATAGTCTTGATATTGAAGCCAAGTGTAGGGCTGATAACGCTGGTATCCTCCCCGTTAATTTTCAAAACGATCGTAGTTTTGCCGGAGTTATCAAGGCCTCTGAACAACAACAACAATCAACAATGGATCCAACAATATGAAACACAGAGAAATAAATAGAGATTTACATACACCATAAGAATGCGCATTTCCTTCTCCTTTCTTTTGATTTTGCGAATGATGCTAAGCAGCCCCATTACGTACGCTGCAAATGTTCCGATCAATTCAACGCGGTGAAATTCAAGGATGTGAGATTGATCGGATCCCTAAACCCTAAACGTTGCAAGGGATCATAAATAAGTAGATATCTGAAGGGAAAATGTTAAAGCAACAGTAATGAACAAACCTTGAAGAAGATGATTGAGTCAGATTTAGGGGAAGTAAAGCGCTGAGAGAGTTAGTCTTGGCGTGCAATTGACGATATTGCCGCCGGAGAAAGAGAAATTGACGGCGAGGAAGAATTGAGATTACAATGGGGAAGACGCGGGAGGGTTCAAATGAGCTAAGCTTTGATCATGCGGAAGATTTCAAGATTTGAGAGTTTTGTTTTTAGTTATGGCATATGAGGTGGAGGATTCAAATCCATGACTAGGATATGCATGGTTTCGCTTAGAAATTCTTTTTAGTCTAATCCAAAGTTTTTTTTTTTTTTTTTTTTTTGATGTCCGTGACTGTCCAGGCCAGCTTGCGTGCATAAACGCACCTCGACTTACAATCATATATGGTAATTTGGGTTGCTCGATTCTTTTGTACACCCCTATTTATGACATTTTGATCATTGGTATATATTGATGTTGAACCACTATATATGAGGTAATTATGTCCATCCCTAGGTCAAGTAAAGGAAAACATCCAAGAAATAAAGATATGAGAGCTAGTTACAAATTAATGTCACACATGAATCATATT
Source organism: Sicyos baderoa (assembly GCA_037832685.1). NCBI lineage: Eukaryota > Viridiplantae > Streptophyta > Magnoliopsida > Cucurbitales > Cucurbitaceae > Sicyos > Sicyos baderoa. The sequence goes on from JBBMEF010000025.1 coordinate 5,976,495, forward strand.
CGAATATTGTGTTGGGTAAATTTGATAAAGGATTTTAATTTAGGGTTGAAAGTTCCTTATCAAACTTTTTTTCTTGCTCTCTTATACTCGAAGCACTACTAGCTCGTTCCTAGATTATGGCACCAAGATACTTCAAAAGATATTCTATTGTAAGCACTTTTCAACAACCTTAAATCAGGAATCTCTTAAGAAAGAAAGTCTGTCTTAAAATCCCAAGTGCTGGGCTAACCCTTAGAAACTAGCCAACCAAATTCATGACTCTTTTTATCTAAATTCAAATTTTATATTTAAAAAATAAAGTGAACATTCATGTTGGGTGGTTCTTATTTTCTCCTATACGCCCTTTTTCCCACAATATGCTAAAACAATTATCAAACTATAAATTAAAAACATGTCAAAATTTCCATGATATTAATACATCAATAATTCAATTATACATTTGAATAAACGTTCAATTGCATTTATTTACCCCCACAGTTTTTTTTTTTTATCTCAAGGATGAGGGTAAACTAATCGGATAAATAATAATGGTGTGAGAGGATCTGTTGAGACTTGGGAGAGATCTAACATCTCTATGCTTGAGAAGACAAAAAATGGCAACACTGTAATTCTTTGCCACAAAGTTTAGGTCCTCAACCTGGGAGCCTTCAGCAGGTAGACGCTCCTCATTAACCCTTTGCCAGTTTCACCAACAGATTTCAGCACTTCAGCTGGTTCCTTTTCCTCCTCGACTGCTTCGTCGCGTCCACGCTTCTGCAAGAGAAGGTAAAAAGGATTCAGTTTCGTTGGATAAGTAAATTGCAGTGATTATAATTCTCAGTTCAATAACGAGTAAACCATTGTTGGTTGATATAGTTAAGTTTAACCCACAAACTTAAGTTTTTGGGTTGATTGGTGATTTAATATAGTATGAATCTCTGCCAACTCATTTCTTTTTATCAATTAAAATTGAATTTCATTTGTAGGACATTTCTTAAATTTCTAGGTCCACAAGTGAGGAGAGTATTGGTTGATATAATTAAATTTACTTCAATCCACGAGCTTTTGAACTTTTAGGTTGATGGGTGATTTAACATAATTCAACCAACTATACCTTTGAACTGCATTGCCCCCATGTTAGACCAATTGCATCACCTCCCAAAGAGTCATACCATATGTTGAAAGTGTTGGAGAATTCTTTCTGCATTTTCACAAAGATGAGTAAGCACCAAAATAAATGGATAGGAACCGAAACATAAAAAAAAAATACTCAGTCACTTGCCTGCAAATCCGCAATGTAACACCTTAATGGATCAAAATCTACCAAAAGCTTATCCTTCATGTTATCCGAACTTGCTCTCGAGTTTCTAGGCAACAAGAATGGAGAGAAACTCTTGCTAGGATTTCCTTTTGCGACGTGAATACCTGCCAAAATATGCATATGATCAAAATTCAGATATCAAAAGGTTTGGCAATCCATCAAAAGGGGAACATCAGAGAAGAAATTGATGGACAACTCCCGAAAAATACCGCGGTTCAGTTCGGATGGGAAGAGAAGACGCTGTGGGTAAGGTAATTTGTCTCTATGGAGAAGAATAACGGCATCATAATTGGTCAATGGAGTTCGGAAAAGGCACTGCAGATAGAAAAAAACATTACAAAGTTATATTTCTCAGGAATAGCAACATCCAAACGGAAAACAAAACAACCAAACAATGGTTTTCAGCATACTCACCTCCCACTGATAAGAATCAACCTGATGCTGCAATATTAATCTTGTCAACAAATCTGCGCTGCTTCTAGCATAAGCAGCCAACCTTTTTAGGTCCTGTTAACGAGGACACATTTCGTCAGTAACAGAAGAATTACAAAGCTCGATAAATGTTGCAACACCATGTGTTTCAGTATAGTTTTTACTATTATTGTTTAGTTAGTTTTTCAAAACTCTCGTTTAATGTTTTAAAAATGGAAAATGGAGTTTGTTATTTTCATTTGTTTCAAGGTTAACTACAAACATGGTGATTAATTTATTTAATTTCTACGAGTTTTCTTGACAACCAAATACTATAGGATCATATGGTATCACTAGGTGAGTTGTCTTATTGTGTCCTTTTGTATTCTTTCATTTTATCTCAATGAAAACTTGGTTTTTCATTAAAAAATAAGAAAGAAAGAAAGAAGTATCACAACACTCAATTTAGTGTCTAATAAATCTACGTTGTTAGCACTGGTAGTTTAAACCAACTATATCATCTAAAGATTGTGTGGTGGGCTAAATTCGAGCAAACTCAATGTGTTTAACAACATTTCGAAAATAGATCAAAATTTCATACCGATGGTTTTGGAGAGAACCTGGTCCAAGCCTCGGATGCCTTATCATAAGCGGTTCCTATGAACATGGCAGGACTTGCACTTTGCGGATTTTCTTGCAAATCTTTTCGTGACAGGTTGAACTTATCCTGAAAAATCCAGCAAGGATAAACATTAATTCAAGGGTGACCATAATTATAACAGGAACTGTTTGAAAACGTTAGATCTTACAGCTATTTCTTTCTCCTCGTTTGCACCCAAATCATTGTTTATGTCAATAACCAATGGGGAAAAAGTCCAATCATATTCCGACAGTAATCTTAGGAACCTATAATGAAGCACAGAGCAGAAACAGATTAAGTAATCAAATGAAGAAAATAGAGAATCTAATGCCAAAAATTCAATTCTCTTGGTAAAGTAGTTTATGACAGTCCTTTAGATTCTGATACTTGGTGGCATAAGGTTATAGCTGGGTACTTATGAGCAAAATAATACAAGGACTGTTGTACTTGGACCCAAGTATTCGGCAATATATTTTTCTATGAAAATTATAGAAAAATAAAAGGCATCCCTGCAAAAGAGATGTTGCACAAAGATATTATTGTTAGATATACACCTTAAAAAACCTGTGATTCGTGAAAGTGGAGCGTGGAAGGGTAGAGGCTTGAGGAAAATCGATGCTACCAACAGTTCAACCGCTTCCTCTACCAAGCATGCTGAAAAGAAATGTGAGGCTATCCATCTTTTTGCCAACCTTAAAAATGCCACAACGAAGTTATGAGGTGCATTATAGAAATCCATAGGATGAATAGCAACCAGCACACAGACATACCTAACGACTGGTCCATATATTGAATGACAAGCTTGTAATCCACTAATCATGCTAGCATGCTGACTTTGAATAAAAAGTTGCTTGTCTGTTGAGGAGATCCGATTTGATAATTCATTTTCAACTGAAAATTTATAGACTTGTTACCATTCAAATGTTTATCAGGAAACCCAAGCTTACCACCAGATGCATGACAGAGTAAACGTATATCAGAAAGACGACGTCTTACATTCCTTATTCAGCAAACTAAGGCCTTTTTCATGCCAAATTTTTAGGTGGAAAGCATAACCAGAGACAAGTACATTAACAGCGTCTTCAGAAGCAATACATGTCATCCCCCAAGCATTCTGCAGACTGCAATTTGAGACCATGAGATAGGCATAGGAGCTAATGTTGTTCATGCAAAATCAAATTCTAATTCACCTCTCTCCAATTTTAAGAAGGAAAGCTGTTTTAGTTTTTTCAATTGCAACATCATCAGTTGGCCAGTTCCCAGAGCCTTCTAACTGAAAATAACGAGAAAAAAAAACAAAAAAAACAAAACAATAAGCTCATAAGTTATATCAAAGTTCAAATAAATAAACACAAAGTTCAGTACTTCATGCCTGAATCATGACTTCAAGTGGCCGGATGCAGGATGAAGCAAACTTCTGCTCTAGTCGCAGATCACTTGCCTTTTCTTTTGCTAGTGGATGTGGTTCAGGAGGATAAACAGATGTATACCTGAAAGCTGTAAATATGGATAAGCGTACAGTCTTCTATTCTTAACCCTGAGTCCAGGAAAATATTTACTCATGGACTTCTAGTAGAGAACAACAATTCCTTCTTCTTTGAACTTTGAGGTCAATAGGAGAAAATTATTTCTTTCAGGACAGATAAACGAAAAACCCCATTTCTCAAATAGAACTACAACTCTTAAACCATTAGTGCATTTTCTTATTTTGTTTTTGCATGTCCCAAGTAATCCCATAAATGTGTAAAATATAGATGCCTACACTCTATAAGAGAATAATAGGTATATAGTCCAAGTTCCTGCTATCCAAATCTGGATAATGCAGCTATACTTAACAGGAATAATCAAAGACTCAAGAGTCTTCAAGAGAAAAGTGTCCTCTGAAGTCTAATACCTGAGTCTAAAGGCTGTACAGCGGACACCTTCAAAGGAATGTCTTCGATTGAACGCAAGCGCTTCGATAATACTTCAAAAGCCGCAAGAAAATTTCCAGAAAATGTTATTGGATCTGACATAATTAAGAAAGGATTATCTAGAGAAGAAAAAAAATGTCTTGGAATTTCTGTTGTAAAATATTCATTTGTACCCACTAGAATAAATCAAATTAGTTTGTGTAAGAAAATGGTAAATGACAAGTCATGTGCCACTTTAAATTTAAACTAGGATTTTAGTTTTACATAATACCAATTGTTGGGGCTAAAAGCTGAAAGCATCTTGTAAACACAGTTGCACTAAAAATAAATAAATGGTATAAATTAGGAAAATAATTTATGATCGGAAGAAAATGAGGCATAAATTATGGAAAAATTAAATACATAAATAGTGTAGTGAAGTTAATCTCAATCCTTTTATACATGCGTGGTATAGATACATATCATAGAAATCTTTTCCTCTATCCATGAAAAGTTTGTTTTTTGTTTTAAAAAAATACATATCATATACAAAATGTCATAGATTACAGTGAGACCCTAAAGGTTGGGATATTAGTATTATATTAGTAAGGGTATAATAGTAATTAGTCATTAGTGTTTCAATATAAATAGAGTAGTTAGGGTTCTTTGTGGGTATGCATATTTTGAGTATTGTTGTCTTGTTCAACAAGATTGGGAGAGTCTAGCCCTCTCGAATGGCTATGGTATTGTAACCTTATCCATTATTATATGTGTTCTTGTGTGTTTCTATTGTGTGTTGGTTCTGTAGTGTATTGTTAGGATTATTGGTGTTCTAACAAATACCTCGAGAACCATGAAGCAGAGAGAAATCAATCTGATCCACAGCATGCATAATATGGTCTTTTGACATTGGTGAAAGATGTCGAACAAAAATATATTCCACAATTCTCTTCAAAATGAGATGTCTTGTCCATTGGTCAGCTTCCCAAACTAAGAAATTTAGAAATAAGCTTGTTAACACTTGTGAGCGATCTTAGATGCAAGACCAATATTATAATCCACCAGAATAAAAAATAATTTACCTGTGCTTTCAGCAATTCTGCCATCTTTAAATCTCCTGAGCTCGGACTTTTCACCCCAAAATCTCCGAAATTTTAGGGCCTGTCATGCAATAAAAGCATAATGAGTAATTGAATTGAAGGAGAGGGATCGGTGTTCTAACTTGGCCCTTATTTACCTCTTCTTTGTTATCAGCATTGGGACCAATATCAACCACACGAAAAGCTTTTTCTACAGAGCTTATTGAAATTCCAACAAGCAATGGCTGCGTATCATAGACTGATAAACCCTGACAACACAAGAACACTTAGATGGCTTGATTAAGAAATAATATATATTCATAAAACACTAAATTTTAATAAATACCCCATACATTTTCAATTGTGCATCCAGGTTCAGTGTTCCTCCAGGAAACACGAATGAACTTTGCTCTATCAGTCAGGCCTTGACTTAAGAGGCCATGTATTTTCTGCTCATACAGTCTCCAGCACTCATCGTCCAAACAAAAGCCTGATGCATATAACTTGTCTTGTCCCCTCAAATTTAATCTACAAATGGAATCGTATTTGACAGAGATGGTCAAAAGTAAATAAGAACGAGAACCAGTAAAAAAAAGCATATTCATAATGTACGAGAACACAGTAAAAAATAAGTAAATATAGAAGAGATGATATTTCTGGTTTATACCTAATGCAATGGTCATATTTAACAGCAAAGTCAATTTTGGTCATGAAAACCTCTTCGAATCCACCATTGCTGCATTTCTCCAAACATGCAAGTGTCATACCAGCCTCATCTTGAAGCTAAAAATTGAGAAAAGGAAAATTGGAGCTAACTTATCATTGGAGGGCATGGTATGCAAAAAGCGAACACAAGTAGAAAAAACCTTCCTTCGTTTGAAGGCAATATACAAATACAAATGAAATGATTCCAGAATGTGTCAAATTTGAGTAAGCATCTTTTCACGAATTGTCAATCCTCGGTGTCTTTTTGATCTTATATCTTAGATGCTTTCAACTGGGCAACCCTTTGCCGGCTAGTTTGAAATCTCTCATCGAGCTTATTCTGGTGGGTCATCTTTTCAAGGGGGACAAGAAGATTTTATGGACCAATATCATTTATGCATTTTTCTGGACTTGGTGGAAGGAGTGTAACAATAGAATGTTCAACCTCGATAGCAAATCCAAAACTTATAAGGCCTTGATTGATAATTTGCTTTACTATGCTCTATTTTGGTGTCATTCTATTCCACCATTTTGTAACTATGACCTATCCACGCTTATATCACAATGGCACAATGGCATAGTTTTTTGTAATGTTCCCGATAGGACTGTAACTTATCATTTACCAATGAAGGTTTTTTGTTTCCTATCCAAAAAAAAAAGTAATGTTGAGTAGAATATAGAAGAAAATCAAGTCCGCCTCTCCTTTCAGTACTACTCCAGTTTAAACTGTGGGAAAGCCCTTGTATTTCTATATTTGTTGAACTTAAGCTTGATTTTTTATATTTAAACAGGAAACAAAAACGGAAAAGTTCCTTTACAATCAAAGATTCAAAAAATGAAAAGTCACACAAGTCAAAATTTAAATTCAGTAAAATGCATATCATTGGAAATATGGCTAGAGAGAAATCAAAGAATCTTTTTCAAGAAGATCAGATGGGATGTGATTCTGGTATTCTATACAACTATTTGTTCAACTCAAACTGGAGTGATTTTTTATTTTGTGCAAGCTTCCTGGGGGTTGGATTCTCCTGACTTCTTCTAATATTTTTCACCATATTCATGAAATATGATTGATTATATTTAAAATATTAATGAACACTGTCATAAATGATGAGCACCAAACTTAGACACCACATAACCATCATGGGGTAGCTCAATTGGTCAAAGAGGGTCTTGGATGCATAAGGTGATGGGTTCAAACCACATGGTGGCCACCTACTTAGGAATTAATTTCAATTAATACCTACGGGATTCCTTGGCATCCAAATGTTGTAGGGTCAAGCGGTATGCCCCGTGACATTAGTCGAGGTGCGCGAAAGCTGGCCCGAACAGTCACGGATATCAAAAGAAAAAAAAAAAAACTTACACACCACAGTACCTCAGCAAAACCTGATTGTGATATTCGAAATGCAATGTTAAAGTTGGAAGACAGACTGCATATAACCACAGGAAATAAATCTTTATATTGCTTCCTTTCCTGCAACCAAAACCCATTAAGAATCCACCGAGTATAAGAAATGAATGGAATCGAGCATCAACATGGAGTTATCAAGTAAGAAAATATTAGAAACACACTGATTGCATGAGGAATCTGCGTTGTTCTCACGACATCAGAAAGTACGGTAAATAGGTATTCCATATAAGTGAGAATAAAAAATACGGTTACATCAATGAGTTATCACTAAAATATATCCAAAATAAATTATTATTGTTATTATTAGATGATAATCTGAAAAACGAATTCAAAACATAAACTACAAATTTTATGGGATCATTAGTAATGGTAATTTAGCCAAAAATATCAAAAGAATTTTACATCGTGAGTTGACCTTGGGAACTTTACTACAGAAAAGGAAAAGTACCCAGCTCTTAGAAGTATAGTCAGAAAAATAAATATATTTGAAAAAAAAAAATTAAGAAACGGTTCTAAAACCTCTTTTGAAATAGCGCTCTGAGGTCCAAGCTTAAAATAAAGCCCACGATTCCATATTTCCGAAGAGGCTGCAAAAACAGGAGAATTTCTCTTTAATGAACAGAAGAAATATCACAACTTTTATGACGCAAGGAAAACTATCAATTCCAATGTTATAATTTCCAGACAATTGAACGATAATACCACAATATGATTTCATTTATAAGAAACATCAAAAATAAATTTCAAAGAAAAAAAAAAGCAAACAAGCTAGGGGCTGGGGGAAGAGGGAAGAGGGATCTCCACCCAATGAGCTAATTATAAAAGGCCTTCCAATCATGAAAAATCGTATTACCATAGTATACTATGATTTAAAACCACAATTTATCAACTTTCTTCAAGATGCATTTGATTAGCCTATCGCCATACCAGGATCTATCAACGAGCTTGTCTATCTTTCTTTGGTGGGACACCTTTTTCAGGGAACAAGAAGATCTTATGGAAACTGTTCCTCATTGCTTCTAGGTGAACTATTTGGAAATCGCGCTATGACTATGTTAGACCCTCAAACATATATAGAACTTATTCGAGAAAAGGGAAGGAGGAAAAGGCTGAAGAACGTGTGGAAATG
>JBBMEF010000025.1:6004414-6017142 GCA_037832685.1 Sicyos baderoa
AGTACCAACCAGAAATATATTTGCCTACTCACAGGCCCTTCTTAATGCATATGGGTGACACACAATTTTTGTTTCAAAAAATATTTTAAAATTGTAACACTATTGATGTCACATATGCAATAAATAGGGTTTGCCGACTAGACAAGTATTTCTTCAATACCAATACGCCATCTAAGACTACCCCAACTTAAAAATAAATAAATTTAATACCGAAAGCTTTGAATTCGTTGGAGAGATTTGGGAATTGGATTATCTGAAATGGTACCTTGGCTGAGTAAATAGGTGAGCCCAGACAGGTGGCCAAGCAGTAATGTAGATCAGTTAAAATTGGTATGAAAGAAAGCTCTTTAAATTTGGTGGAAAATTGTGGAAAAAGATATGTTCTGCAGTGAGTGTCTTAATATTTATTTTTTATATCTGTGTTGTCCAGGCTAACATGCGCATATCTCGACTAATATCACGTAATACACTATTTGACCTAACAACATTTCAAAGTCTAGGAAACTCGTAGGAAAATAAGTTATGAAGGATCGCTTGGAAACACAAAATAATAATACCGTTGATAAAGTTTTAATTTTGTATGCTAATTTTGAATGTCCATCTATGGCGTTGCTTCATATTAGTTGCCTACAAAACCGAAGACCAATGTCCAGATGTCTTAATATAGTCATGTATTTGACCAAGACACAGTTGCGTTTACATTCTTTCTCTATGATGGGGAAGGAAAGGAAAAATTCAAACTACCAAGATAACTAGTTTTTTTTTTGAAGTAGCTAAACATTTAGGAGCGGATTTAAGTCACCGTTTAGGGATTGATTAGATTAAATTATAATAAACAGGGATGAATTAGGTTAGATTATAATAAACAAACCTCGATTAGAGCTAACAATACCGATTATAATAATCAGTGTGTTACCTTATAACCCCTCATCTCAACAACTCTATGGGGGTGTTTGTAGTAAATAAGATGAGAATAATCGAGGGAGAATCATTATTTTCATTTTTTTTTTCACTTTGTTTGAGATATCGAGAATCATTTCCCATAAGTATTTTTTATTCTCCCAAACTTCTTATTCTCCTCATATTCACTTGTTATTCTTTCCATGGACCATACTCACTAGTCTATTCTCCCTGCAACTATTCTCTTCACCTAGAATGTAGGTAATCGTTTTCCCATTGTCATTCTTCTTTAACATGAGAGATAATCATTCTAATCAATAATCATTCTCTCAGGTCCTTGAGAGGTGGCGCAGGTGGTTCTAAGATTGGATATGCTCACCTTATAGTCTCAGATTACCAATTTGTGACATTAATATGTAAATGCCTCCAATTAGTGTCTCCAAGTTCCCGAACATTAAAAATTATTATAATAATCATTCCCTCACAAATTCTCCTCCTCACTTTAATCCCATAGTCATTCTCATTCTCCTTACTCCAAACACCCTTATATTATAATAATACTTTATTATAATAAAATGAACCATAAAAAAATTATGATAACTCGTGATATAATAACGGACACCCCAAACAAGTTATTATAATCTCCCATATTATATAACTCATCATTTATAATAACTCAAATATCATCTCAAATGCACTCTAAAGTTTACAATTGGCCTCACTAAATAACAAGGCTCCTGCACTTGTCTTGAGATAACAAGTGAGTGTGACGATAAAGCTCGAGTTTCAACCCTAGAACCTCTAAGAAATACGCCTTCGAGGCAGCAATAACTACCAAGGTTGGCATAACCAGAACTCGAACTTGTACATATCTCTAAACAAAATTACTAGATTTCATATACTTAACATGAAGGCTGTAGAAATTACCTAATTAAGTTGGTCGCTCTGATCAGACAAGCCTCATATAATTTGCAGAAGAAAGATAAATCAATTTACTCAATGCTTTAGAAAATCTACAAATATGAATGAGCAAGAAAGCTTACTTGAAACGCCAAGCTGGGCCGTTTGAGAAAAATGGGGTTTTTGTTTTTGAAAATATGGTTCTGAAATTTGATGTCTTTTCAAATGCCTTTTTTTTTTCCACTGTTTTCACTGCGGCGGCAGTGTCTTTTCTCAGCTTTATACACCGCCACCGTACCGTATAACCAGCCAGGCTCAGCACTACTTCTCCAATCTCTGCTTTCCAATCCATAGGAAACCGACAAAACTAATAATAACCTATAATACATATTTTAAAAACAAAACTATCACACCGCCAGCAAAAAAAAAAAAAAAAAAAAATCCATTTAGGAGCATTCAAGGTGATTTTTTTTTATGTCCGTGACTGTCCGGGCCAACTTGTATGTACAAGCTGGTTCTAGGTAGGTGACCATCATGAAATTTGAACCTATCATTTTATGCATCCCAATACCTTTATGATCAATTGGGCTACCCAGGATGATTTTCAAGGTGATTGAAAAAGAATTTAAGTTTTTACAAATTTGATAAACCCTACAAAAAGATGCAATGTAATCTATTGCAAAGTTGGAGTCCCTATAGTTTATTATAAACCCTAAGCAACGGTTTATAAAAAAGAATATATATATATATATATATATTTTGAGTGCTCATTTGAAAATTATTTTATTTTTATTTTTGAAATTTAAGTTTGCAATATTTATTTTACAATATATTATCCCTTAATCGGATATCTACAATTTATCTATACTTTTAAAAACTAAATCAAAATTTAAAACAAAAACCAAAATTTGAAACAAAAATAGCTTCAAATCACTTGTTTTGGTTGTTTTTTACAATTTGGCTCTCATTCACCTGCGTTCAAAATCAAGAACACCACCCTTCCAATCAAATCAATGTGTAGTTGTGGACTATCCAACTCAAACGGTAAAGATTTTTATAATTTCTATTGGACTGAATCGGTTCTCAAGTTCCCTAATTTATTGGACAAATAATATTTAGCTCCAAAATATAAAATATAAAAAATAGAAATACAAAATGTAGGACATTAGGACCGTATAGGTTGACATAGCTCTCATTTTTATAATAACTTATAAGGCGATAGGGTGACTACCTATCTAGGAATTAAATTATGAGGGATTTATTTGGCATACAAATGTTGCAGGATGTCACATTAGTTAAGTTGTGCGTGCAAACTGACCGGGATATAAAAAAAAAGAAAAGAAGATAACCTTTAAGTTTAATGCATTTTTCTTTTTAATTTACAAACGCTTATTAATCTAATCAAAGATATGAATTCATAGTTTTTTCGTTGGTAAAATGAAATGAAATGAATTAATATCCTCATACGCATGGCCAAATTAGCCTTTGAACAAAACTGAGATCTAGGGATTGCGACGATGAGAATAATATAATAAACAATGATCTGTAAATCACCCGCAAGAATCGAAGAAAAACGGCGATAATCAATGCTTAATTTAAAATGCGTTTACCTTAATTCAAAACCCGAAGAGTTTCGCGAGAAGATCGATTTCAGAAAGAAGGCTATTGTTTCTGTCTCAGAACGATCTTAGATACGGGTGCCATTGTATGATCTGCTTCGGCGATGACGATGTTGCCGATGGGCTCTGCACCGGCGAGGATGATTCTCTCGCCGCTCCGGCGAACACAACAAGAAGAATAACCGTATGGGCGTTGTTTGCATGTTCAGTTTGGGAGGGAGAGAAATAAAATAAAGGAATGAAACGCAGTTTCCTACACGTGGCCGATATTTGAATGCCATGGAGGGCGGGAACTGGGCCACCCGATTGACTCGTGTTGCTGCACAAGGTGATGAGTTCAATCTATGGTGCTCACTTCCATCTAATATTGTAAGAGTCCGACCATATGTTCTATCACATTAGTCGAGCTGCACAAAAACTGGCTCAAAAAGCCACAAATATAAAAAAGATATATATATATATATAATATTTATTTTCAAATCTTATTATAATAAAATCATTACTTAAATAAAATAAAATAAAGTAGAATTATAAATAAATTAATTTAAATTTTTATATATTGATCAAGGAATTATTTTAAATTTCATATGAATTTAAATTTTTAAGAAAAATAATTTAAAAATAACACAACAACAAAAAAATGAAAATGAACATTATTAAAATGTAAAAAGTATCTGTTGAGTGTCGGGATAATATATCCTTGGAGCTTCTCAATTTTCGAGGGATAAATAAGAATTTTAATTGTTGAAGAAGATTTATAAATGAAAATCTCCTTCAATGGGCTATGGGCCTGGAAGCCTCATTGGCCCAAATTCCTAATTTTGGGTTTTTAACCCATCAAATCAGGTAACATGAATGAATAAATTCCTCAGCTAAGCTGGATAGCCACCTTCAGCAGCAAGCTTTAATCTTTGGTGATGCTCAGTTACCTTATAATCAACTATTTCTGTCAATAATGTGGAGTCCAAAACACAGTCTAGCCGCCCATAAACAGCTGCCTGAACACCGGCTATGAGCTTAGCCATCTCACGGCCCGAGAATCCTTCGGTTTTTCGGGCTGTGTCTCGGAGCACGTCGTCGGTTATGTCTCTTACGGTTATTTGTTGGGGGCTTTTCTTGAATGAGAACCCTCGCTTGGATGTGTCTTCATTTTGATTGCTTAGGTACTTGTTTAGATAGAGCTTTAGCAGTTTGAAGCGCTCTTCCTCACCAGGGAGTGGGAACTCAATCACTTCATCCATTCGGTCCGTCACGGCACTGTCGAGATCGCCTGGTCTGTTGGTTGCAAGTACAAGAACTAGGTCTCTAGACTGATCACCAGTTCGAAACAGCAATGCGTTTAGAGCACTTCGTTGAGCTTCACTCATCCGAGTACTGTTACGCCTGCATTGAGAACAAACAAACTTCAATGAAGATATTCCTTTACAAATATGAAAGCCACACTAGGAGAACTTTATAAGCAACCCTCAAAAGAAGAGCTTAACAGATTAACATGATAACTTTTACGTGCAGCTTTTTTCTTTTTGTTGTGGGGAACTTACTCGCAGAGAAAAGCATCCGACTCGTCGATGAAAAGCAGTAAGCCTTTCCTTGAATTTTTAGACCAGTCAAATATTTGGTGTATTTTGGTAACGGCTTGTGCACCCAATGGAGCAACATCTCCTCCAGTCATCATGGCATAATCCAAACCCTGTGGAAACAAAAGAAACTAGGATCAAAGCAAGCAACATAATTCTAGCCGCCAAGGCAGGCATAAGCCATTGGTAATTGGTGTGTATCCTTGACCCAGAGATCGTAGGTTCGATTCTCTAATTTATCAGTAAAAAAAGATCCTAATGTCGAGCCAACTGATTCTAATCATTTCATGGTGGCAGAGTTTTCGAGCTGAAGCTGCTATGCTGAATGATAACATATCATGCCTCTAAAACTACCTAGGAGAAGCATATCCCATCCAGTCACGAATTTTTAACATGTCAATGAAACTATTCAAAGTTTCAATTTAGAGAACACAGATGCCTTAAAAATTATATCCACATTTTACTCAAGTTAGGGAGCCGTTACATTACAGGTTTAGTATTTACACAAATAGAAAAGAAAAGTATCCAAATCTGACCACTTATAAAAGTGCAAATAAAACACAAATTTGATGATGGCATCGGTTAATATCTTACTGATTTTCGAGCTATCTCTTTCGCAACCATAGTTTTACCAGTCCCCGGAGGTCCATAAAATAGCATATTACGGAAGGGTGCCTCATGAGCTTTGGTGTTTGCAGTAGCTCGAGCAAGTTGTTCGATTCTCCTTTTTAGTGAAGGATGGAGGACAATATTCCCAAGACTATTTTTATTTTCTGTAAGAGCGGCAGCTCCTGTAGAAAATGCGGCAGCTTTGTTCTTCACCCATGGTAATATCTTGGAGCCTGGAAATCTTGCAACAGAGGATTCTCTAATGAGCGATGGCTGCCCCAATAACCTATTAACATAACCCCACATAACTCTTGCACCTTCCCTGTACACAATGTGGGAGAAAGGGAAACTGATTAGATAGCATATTATGCTTAAAATCAGTGAGGTAAACCAAAGACTTTAATCGCAGATTTGTATGCGGATCACATGGATAAATAGTTTGGAGTCTTGCAGGAAAAGGGGTGTATTTTTTTACTTTTACATCTCCCTATTGAAAGAAGAGATCAATTATCAAGGTTGAGGCTTGTGAACTGTGAAGGTGAAAGTGAAGGTGAATGACCTAAAGTTTAGATGCAAGTATTCTTAGGAATAATATGCCTTACTACTGGGTATAATGTAAAGTTTTCTGAATAGTACAGGTTATAATGTAAAGAGTTTATGAAACTATCACCTGGTAGTGTAAACTCCCCCAGCTAATGCAGTAGCTCCACCAACAGTCAAAATCAACTTATTGCGATCGTTTAGTAAAATCCTTACACCCCCTGCACAGTTTAGTCAGAAGTAAATATGTATGCATTAAACTCACTTGTAGATTTCAAAACTGGGACCTCAAAGAGAGGGAGACCCCAAGGTTCTACCAAGGAGGCCGCCCGTTGAGGATTACCACATGCTTATCAATTAAAATTTATACCTTCAATATGACTGAAAGTCGTGTTAATTGCAGCAAGCCATTTTTCTTTCTCGCCACTTATTCGTTCTATCAGCATTCTCCGGTTATGGTCTTCAGTCAGCTTTGCTTCATGTGCACGACCCTCAGCCTCTGCCATAGCCTTCACTCGTATGGTTTCACGCTCTATTTCAGCCCTTTCTTTCTCGGTCTGGCGTTGTTGTGCTTGTATCTGCTCCTCAGTTATCTGTCTTGCTTGTTCTTTTCTTAAAGATGATTGTTCTTGCATTCCAACTAACTCAACATTATGTCGCCTTTGAGCTTCTTGATCAGTCTGCAAAGAATAAGAAGACGTCAATAACAAAACACTATCATGCACAATCAAACTCTTTATTCTTAACATGAATTATTAGCCAACTCGTCCTTATTCTGGAGAAGAAACTAAAACCAAATCACCTGCATTCTCTTTCTAGCCAATTCATCTTCATATCGGAGCACTTGTGCCTTAGCCTGACCTTGTTGTTGAATTAGATTTCTTTGTTCTTCAGCCAATTTCCGTTGTCGCTCCTGTAAATTTATTATTTATTTAGTTATTAAAAAAAACAGATTTCAGCCCCATACAAGAGATACACACGCACCAGAGGTAACTCGTTCAAGTAGCTGATTATTTAGAAACCAATAATTTCAAAGAATGTTTGCAATCAAATCAAAAGGGTAACCACATTTCCAGCTTAAAGTTTCTGGAAATATTATGTAATAATGACATAGATAAGAACATACTATATCATTTGCAGCTTGAATGACTTCGTTACGGGCCTTTTCAGCGGCCAATTCACCCAGACGCGTTTGTTCCTGCTTTTTCATCAGGTCAAAAACCTACCCAGAAAGAGCACAGTTACAATCGATAAAAATCATAATTTAACAGCCATCCAGTTTCTAGACACCAAAGCATAAAAACCGACAAACAACACTCGACAAAACAATGGTTAGGGAATTAATCAAATCGGACTACCCAACCCAAACCATAAGAGTAGAATTGGGATATGATTTTATTCCGGTTGAGTTAGATTATGATTTTATAACTTGCATTGGGTTGGTTCTAACTTCTAAGCTTAACAAATTTTTAGCTCGTTGAAACCAATCCAAACAGAACTAAGTAATAATATACACCAAATGTGTGTGTGAGAAACAACATAATCTAGGTTCAATCATCATCTTTTTTACGGAGAATGGAGTTATTAGACATATAGAATTAGATTTAGGGTTACCATTCATGAAACGAAACGTAAGAAATCACCTGTTTAGCATAGGGAGAACTATTGATTTCTCGGAGAGCTTTCGCGGCTCTCTCCAACGCCTCCGCGTCAAATCCAGACTTGCTCGGGTCCTCAACGGCGGGTTTCGCGTCGGATTTCTCATCGGAAGACTTATCATCCTCCTGAGAAGCGTGCGAGAAGGAAAATGGAGAATCGGCGGCGTAGGCGCGGTTGGCGATGGAGGGAAATGATGCAGCAGCCGCCGCCGCAGCCATGGCTACGCAGGCGGATAACCTAGAAACAGCCATAGCTGCAACCAATTGTAAGCTCTGGAAATTTCGGTTACATGAAGTGAACCACTGGAATAGAATCCGTTGTCTTGTTGGTCAAGTAAGAACATGGAAATGGGAAAGGGTTTAAGTCTCCGTAATTTGGTTGTAAATCAGTTCAATACTAACGCTCGATTCCTGTCATTGGTATAGTATTTGTAATTCATCTTATCGTGTGATTTTTAAAGGGAGAATTTTTTTGCTTAAGGATATATTGCATAATTTGAAAAAAAACTAATAATATTTGAGGAAGATTTTTTTTTTAGTACATACAGGGATGAAGGACAAATACCGATTCTCGGTATCACATCATTGTGCCACCGACCCAATAATTTATATCGATAACTTTAATAGTTAGTAAGAATAATAATACAATAAAAAAAAATAAGAGTCATAAAAGTTCCAATCTCCTAAAAAAAAGTATACAAGTACCGGTAGTAATTTGATATTAAAATGATGTGAAAAGAATTTTTTTCATAACTTTTCCAATTTCATATAGATTATACTGTGTTTTAATCTTCTAAAAAAAAGTATACAAGAAATGTGCATTATTTAATGACGCTCTATTTTAGTAAGGTTAGGTTAGATAGGAGAGCCATATTTAAAAATGAATGATAATAATAATAACTAATACTAAGGGATAAGCTTCAATCAGAAAAGATATAAAGGGATAAATTTTCCGTATCTATAATATACTTTTGTTCCAAATTTTTGTTTTTCTGATACATCGTACAATATAGTAGGTAAATAAATACTCTTGTTAATATACACAGTAAAAATTATTATACAGTCCCCAGTTATAATATCTTGTAAATTACAAAGATTAAATAAATTAAGCTAATCAAGATGATAAATTTCTGTCAACACATAACAAAAAAATCACTGATATGACCTGATTAATATAATAAGAAAATAAACTTAACTTTCAGTTTTTTAGAGAAATTCGAGATTGAAGCATGGAAATGATGAAAATGAAGTTTCGGGTAACATGGAAATGATGAAAATGATATCATAAATACATGAAGTGAACTGTGCAATGCTTTCCCTTCCAGTTGAAAAGGCTTCAAATCAAGAAAACATCTAAGTTCACAGCCTGAACTCTCAATTCTGAATCACTGAGAATCGAATGGATTGCTATTCACATGCTGGTTTGGTGTCGAAGCTGCTCAGGCAGATCGCGAAGGCCTGGAAGGCGGAGAGCGGGTAGCGATAATCCATTGTGAACATGTCCTTTCCAATTTTCCCAAACTGCAATGTTATCTTCTCTTGTTCTTCGGCTGACATGTTGAGGGCCGGATTGACATCGGCCCCGAGTTGAAAATTCTTTACGGAGGCTACCGTCACACGCCCTCTGAAGTTCAAGCACCAGCATTGAAGCTGTTCGTGCCATCTAGGAGCCTTGTTCTTGAGAACCAATGCTTCTCCCACTCCCAATGCTTGAACCGGTGCTACTTGGATGCTTGTGGAACTGGAAACAGCGTCTGGCTCTTTTCGTTTAGAAGCCGGTAGAGAAGGGCGATGGTTATCATCACATGACATGAACGAGGTCGGCGTCGGTGCATTTTCTCCCTGCTGAATGCAAGATGCAGGGATTGAGTACATGGCACAGTGCATTCTTCGGGGCCCTCTAGCTCGTAGAACATTAAGCTCATACGAAATTGTCCCTATGGTGTAGTTACAAGCAGACATTCTTGGAGAGACTTGTTTGGCATGAAACCTACGATTCGATTGATTCCCCTGTTGCACAACAGTGAGAACTGGTGGTTGACTATCATACATGGTGAACTTTGTACCAAAAAAGTTGGACCTGCAAGAATTAGTCAAATGAAATGTTGAGATTTCAATAAGAGGTCATTGGACAAACAATAATAGTCGATCGAGAAGGAACGAAATGCGTGCCTTAATTTGCCTACATAGGTACCACAGGTCCAAGAAAAATCATCAGCTACCAGTGATATAACAAATTCTGTGCCTGTAGCCCTTCTCACCCTCTTGGCTGCTAATAACAGTTTATCACTTTCATTCTCCGCTGTCAGATCAATGATATTATTAAAACCACATAGAAAATCTTGGCAGTCCGTTAATGCATAAAAAATAAGAAATGTATTTTTCCCTAATGAGTTCATCCAAGGATTTCCCCTAGTTTGATTCTAATTTATAACTCAGAACTAACCAGGAAACCGAGACCGCCCACCTGTAGACACCTTAGGCCAAAAGGATGCAATTAGAGAATGCCAATCATATCCAAATATCAACAATAGGATTAAAGTTTAAAAAATTGATGATTAGACAGGGTGTGGAATATCATATATGGACCATCTCATACATAACCTTGTATTTTTTAAGGTTAATTAGGAATAGGAATACAAGTAGAAACAAGGGAATGTCACCTACAAGGCACCAATCCGGAGTAAAGAAGATAGGTTGAAGTTGCTCTGTGCCTTCTAACATAGCACTGAATTGGAGAGTCCCGAGGTCCCGGCTTTTCGAGAGCAACAATGGCATCAAAGCAGAAACAGAGTAAATTGTCACTAACTTCTCATAAAAATAAAAATAAAGGGAACAATGAAAATAAGCCCTCTACCTGTTTCAGTGAAATGGGAAACGTGAGCCTCCCACCCTGCTCAGGAGTTTTGACAACTTCCTTTGTAATATCTCTCCATGACTTGCAAACTGAAGCACAGAATAGAACAGCCTTCCTAGCAGGCCACGACTTTTCGCTCTTCTCTACTCTTCGAATTATGTTCAAAAGCAACTCGGGAGGCAAATTCGCCCACTGCCCTTGCTGAATTGCTTCAGGCTGAGGAGGCACTTCATCAGGTGCAATATGTGACCTTGTTCGACTACGCCAGTTCCTTCCTTCTCCCCTTCGCTTCCGTTCGATTCCAACCCCATCTTTGATTTCCCATAGCTTCCGGAAAAAGCTTTTGAAGGACATAGTTCTGTAGCATATCAAATTAACACACTACTAGTAAGCAGTAAGCACAAGAAGAAGAATTCAAAAGACCAAGAAAACAAATCAAGAGCAGATTAGATGCTTCAAGTCATATATATATAATATAAAACTAAATTGGGCAGTGTTGGTAAGGAATCATTTTCATAATATGATATTATATGCCAGCAGATACTTCATATCTTTTCCTTAAGCTGAGTAAGAAACCAATAAATTGAGCATCACTCCATCATCTCTCCTTGTTAATATAAAAAAACAAATAGAGGCAACACAACACATATGTCATCAATGACCAAAAAACAAAACATAAAAAAAAAACTCTTTGCAACTTCATCAACCTTTCACACCAATTTCCAAACAGTTCCAAGATTCCCCATCTAAAACATCAAAGAATAATCTCACAAAAAAAGAACCTAAATTCAGAATCCAAAATACATCACAAATTCGCTACGTAACTAATTAGTAGATGGGCATGTGGATTTAAATATACAAAATCAAGAATGTTAACAAAATTGAAAAAAAAAACCCTAATGCAGTCCAGACTTCATTAATCCAAAGGAATCAGAATCAGAAACAGAAAACAAAAACAAGAACAGGGGCATATAAAGAAGGATCAACCGATTTCAAAAACGGCAAAGATCACAAGCTCAAATCCAAAGCCGATGAAAACCCATCATGAAAACAAGAATCACGAGACGAATTCAGATGAGCAATAACCGAATCTCGACGCTGTTCATCGAGTGAGTAAACTTGAAGAAGACGGCGAGAAATCGGAAACAATGGGCGGAAAAAACAGCAGAAATCGAATTGGGGAAATTGATGGATTCAGCAATTTGATGTTAGGTTACAAAAATTGGTTATATAACTTCTGAATCAACATTGAAGAGTGACGTAAAATCAAATTGGGAGCGAATCTAGGGCGTGACCGATCACTCTTACGAGACCTCAAGGGCGCTGCTTTTCGGACACGTGTTACTCACGTTTCGCATTTTCTGATTTTTTTTTTCTTTATAAAAGGTATTTTCTGATTTTACTTTATTTATTTACTATAAATATCTACTCTCAAGTAGAAATTTAATGAGTTCGTGTATCAAATCATTTATTAGTTACGATTTAATCTCAAATATTATAGATAGCAAAAAACAAACACGAAGAATCCGAATGGAAATTTTTAACTGATTATCGTTTTAATCTTTTAATTCGTAGGTTTTGTGTGGTTTATGCAACTTTCTATATGTACTTAAGAAAAATTTTAATTGATTTTTATGTTAAAATTTTGTAACCTTTTCATTAAAACGTTAATATATAAATATTATAAAAGATTTATTATAAAAGTGTTACTTTATTTTATTTTTTAAATTCAAAAAATATTTGAAAAGTGGAAAAATCCAACATTTTCAAATTTGAATTGTGAAAATGATATTAAATAATAGGAGAATTTGCATGTATATTACAATAACGCAAAAAAAATTGTATAAATAGTAACTTTTTGAAAATATTTACAAATATAGCAAAATCAGATTTATAGACTCCATCAATAATGTCCGATAGATTCTATCAATAGACTTCATCAATAGTGTCTGATAGACTCCATCAATTGTAACAACCCGTATTTTTGCATCAGAGAATAAGGTTTTTTGTGGCTTTAGTTTATCTGTACATGAAATAAAAGAAAATAAAAAGGAAATGCTGAGTCTTG
>JBBMEF010000025.1:6017242-6029665 GCA_037832685.1 Sicyos baderoa
CCCCAGTTTGCAAATATTTTGGGGAAAATTCCCCTTTTTGCCATTTTTTTTTTTTTTGACCCTTGGATGCAAAATTCCCAAAGACCATGCGTAACCATTCGGTTTTAAGAATTTAGATTTTAAATTTGAACTTGTATTACTCAAATTTTGTCTTTATGGTTTCATTTTCTCTCGAGAAATGATGTAAATACTAACCAAAACAAGGTCTTTACCTTCCAAATTTTGATTTGGTTTTTAAAATCTAAGTAAGGGATAGATATCAAAGTAATATAGGCTCAAATTTCAAAAACAAAAAACACGTACATAATTAAATAATTGTAACTGTTTAGATAGAGGGTTTCGGGAATGAGTAGTAGTGGTATGAGGTTATGATTTATTGTAAACTCTCGCTTACATAAAGAGTAATCATGTTTAAAAGTTGAGATAGAAGTGATATTGTTGTTGGGGTTTAAGGAGGATTTTATAAAAGTATTTATGTGGGCTTTTCAAAGAGATGGACGCCGAAATCAAGAACACTAATCCCCATAATACAATCACTTTTCAAATTTTTTATGCCCTAAAACCCTAATTAATAGACATAACTATTTTTGGAGGTCTAAACCCTAAATGAAATAATCTACAAACCCTTGGCCAGAAGCTTTAACAATACTAAGATTAGAGAAATAATCAAGTAATTTGAATAGAGCTCAGATTATGAGCTAATTAATACACCTGCATTATATTAATCAACAATGTTCTTCTTTAAACCACATGCACAAATCGAAGAACTAAGAGTAGCGCATTTTTTTCCATTTGGAGCCAAAAACGCATCAGAAATTCACAAAAACTTACGAAATCATAATGCGTTTACGTCAATACATGAAGAACCGAAGAAAACTGGCGAGAACAGACGAAGAATTACCTCGAAGAAGTTCGTGAGAAGATCCATTACAGAAAATGCTCACGTTTCTCTCTCTCAGGGCGATCGTTCATGACCGTCATCTCTGAATGTTTCGGCCTCGGCGACGGCGATGGCGATGGCGATTCTCTCGCCGCTCCGCCACTGCTCATGAGGGGAATTTCGCAAAGGAAAAACGAAAAATCTGTTGAAGCGGCGGAGGGATTTGAATCAGTAACCGTATCGGCGTTTGTTTCGTGTTTTCTGTTTCAAAGAGAAAAAAGGGAAATGAAAAGCAGTTTCAAACGTGGCGATTTCTGAAACCATCGAAGGTGGGGACCGGGCTTTACGAGTGACACGTGTTACTCCACGTGGCTGCAACCGTCCACCGTCACAGCTGGTTGCTCCACGATAGCAATGGCGGTTCGGCGGTCCACGTTAGCAACCGTCCACCGTCAGATCATCGGAACGGCCGTTCCTAGACTGTTTTCCGACCGTACGTAACATTTTTTTGTCTTTTGTCGGCCCGAATGATACGAAGGACACAGAATCGAATTTCAGATTAAATTTTTATTTTATTTCCCTTGGCGTAAAAAAGATATGTGAGAAAATTGGTGATCAATGTTCGAGGATAAAAAAAAAGCTGGGGAAAAAGTGAAAGTGACAGGGTAATGATATTTCATCTGGGAGTTTTTTTTTTTTAATACAATAATATAAGGGGATGAGAATTCGAATGTCTAATCTCATAGTTATTAGGTCATACAAAATGATAGAATTATACTACTTTGACATTTAATGTGGAAATTTCTTTAGAGATAATTGCCTACTTATCCAAAGACATTCTTTTTTAAAAAAAATCTTTCGATAAATAAGATTTTTGTATTGAAGAAATTTTTTTAATATGGTTCATTAGAAAGTTTGAATTCATGAACGATATTAGTATAAATCTAATGATCGAGAGGTTATGAGTTCGAATTTACCACCCTTAATTATTGTAATTTTAAAAAGAAAATAATAATAATAAAAGTTTGATTTCATCCTTATAATTGAGAAAGAGTTGGTTTTTAAAAAAATATTTTGCATCTAACCAAATAAGACTTTCAAACTCCATGATCAGCCGTTCGAGTTCGAGTCCAAGAATCAGTATTCGACTCTTATATTATTTGAGAATAGTTGTGTCATGTATGTAGGGTTTGTTTGTCTCCATCCTCTAATTTGTATTCCAGAAATAAGACTTTCAATTTCTTTTGTTGTTATATTTTGAATAGAAATTGTACTAGATAGTCCAATTTTACAAAATAATTATAGATCTAGACAAATTTAAAAATATTAGTCATAGTCAAATATACAATATAAATAATATCCATCATATTGTATTATGTATTAATTATTCAGTATAAAAAGTATTATTATATACCGTATATACAATTATGATTGCTAAATTTTTTCAAATTTGTCTAGTGTTGTAAATATTTTATCAATTTGATCTATTACTGCAAAAAAAAATCCCTACTTTGAATTGTTTTTTTTTTTTTAATTTCAACGTTGATTTTTATTTTTTAATTACATTTTTTTTTCTTTTGACAAAATTAAAAAAAAAATCTATATATATAATTTAGTATTAAGCATACAAGATAACTGATCAATAATTTTTAAGTTAGTGGATTGTATAACATACCAACTTTGTTTTCATTTTTTTAGTATGTATCGAAAGAAGAGGACAAATATCAATTCTCATGATCGAACATGTGAAGCTAGTATTAAATTAGTTTACAACCAAACAATAAAATCATTACATCACTCACTTATAATATATCAACTTTGTCATCGTGAAAATAATTATCATTATTAACACAAATAACTAAATTTTCATATATCTAACTTATTAATGATTATAAACCACACTATCGATTATGTTTTATCAATCAAAAATCTATATATATAGACTAAAAATACTTGTAAATCATGGAGATTTATATCATAAATTTAAAACTATAATGATTAAGTTCTATATTTTTTTAAAAAATCTATGTATGAGAAGCTTCTTGCCAGATAATTTTCTTGGATGATTAAGATTTTTTTATTATCAAAGATAAAATATTATTAAAATCGCTTAATGAGCTTGCCTTGCCCAATAAATAGCCCACTAATTTCCTAACTTTCAGTTTTTTACCCATGAACTCAGGGGGGTAACGTGAATGAATATTTAAGTACAAAATTGTAATGTTTGTATGCAAATAAAACAACGGGTTAAAAATGAGGTAAAAAGTTGACACTGATGACCGAAGACAAGTGATGTTACAATAAACAAAGTCCTCACCTAAGCTGGGTGGCCACCTTCAGCAGCTAGCTTTAATCTTTGGTGATGCTCAGTTACCTTATAATCAACGATTTCTGCAAATAATGCGGAGTCCAAAACACAGTCCGGGCGCCCATAAACAGCCGCCTGAACACTCGCTAGAAGCTTCGCAATCTCCCGGCCGGAGAATCCTTCGGTCTTTCGGGCTGCATCTCGGAGCACGTCGTCGGTTATGTCTCTTATGGTTATTTGTTGGGGGATTTTCTTGAATGAGAACCCTCTGGATGTGGCTTCATTTTGATTGCTTAGATACTTGTTTATATAAAGGTTTAGCAGTTTGAAGCGCTCCTCCTCACCGGGGAGTGGGAACTCAATCACTTCATCCATTCGGTCGGTCACGGCACTGTCTAGATCGCCTGGTCTGTTTGTTGCAAGTACAAGAACTATGTCTCTTGATTGATCACCAGTTCGGAACAGCAATGCGTTTAGAGCACTTCGCTGAGCTTCACTCATCCGTGTACTGTTGCGCCTGCATTGAAAACAAACCAAGGGTTATAAAATGATCGTTTGAAGATGACTGCTTTACAAATACAAAAGCCATACCCCTAGTATTTCAGATAAAAGGAACTATAGTTACAATAAGGGAGTATTTAGGGCAAGTTAATCAAACCGGGGATGGGGAAAATAATTCTCTTAACCTCGTTAGGCGCTCACAAACAATCATCCTTCCATAATCACGATTAAATCCCCCTAGGCCATAATCATATTATTTATTATCGATAATCACTGTTCATTTCTTCACAAACAATATTTCCCATAACCATTTCATGCACTCAAAATATAGGTAACAAATTATCCGTAACTACTTTCCCTTCGTTCCAAACACAATAATCATTCACACCTATTTTCATTCTCTCATAATCATTCTCCCAAATGTTCTTTAAGAGAATTTAATAGGAACACTTCAAAAAGAAGAGCTTAACAATTTTTTTTTTAAAAAAAAAAACGGGAAATCGGAGCTTTGTTCCACTGTACCCGAGGTAACCACGCCCATCCCTAGGCCAGGCACCGAGAGACATTAAAGGAATGGAGAAAACATGAGGTGTCTACAAATTAATGTCACAAGTGATTCTCGAACCTGAGACCTTGGGGGAGCACACCTTCAAAATCCAAGTTTTTAACTACTGTGTCACCCACTGGGGACAAGAGCAAGATTAAAACAATAACTTTATTGTTTACATGCTATTATTTTTTCCTTTTCGTTATGGAAGTGGGATGGGGGACTTACTCGCAGAGAAAAGCATCTGCCTCATCGATGAAAAGCAATAAGCCTTTCCTTGAATTTTTAGCCCAGTCAAATATTTGGTGTATTTTTGTAACAGCTTGTGGACCCAAAGGAGCAACATCTCCTCCAGTCATCATGGCATAATCCAAACCCTGTGGAAACAAAAGGAACTAGGGATCAAAACGAGCAACATGATCCTAACCATTGAACCAACTGATCCCAGTCATTTTATGGCGGTAGAGTTTTTGAACTAAAGCTGCTATGCTGAATGATAACATTTAATATATTCACATTTCATATTGATAGGAACATGAAAAAGTTTCAATTTAGAACATGAAGAAGTACAGATACCTTAACATTATATTCACATTTCATAATTGATAGGAAGTCATTTTTCGGGTAAGAAACAATTTCACAAAGAAATGGGCAAGCCCATAACGAGAGAGAAGGAAAAAATTATCATAGACCACTCCAATTACAGAGGAAAGTTGCAAAATCATAAAGATTAAAGAGGGGAGATTATTTGCTCCACAATATGGCCAAATTTACAACATTTTCAAAAATCCTGATACTAAGAGTGCTTGTCTTGGAAGTCATTACTATCTAGGATTTACAGTTCACAAATAGAAAAGTACTCCATCACCAAGTCCAATCACTTATGAAGTTCAAACAAAACACACATTTACAATATAAAAGAAGTGGTAAATAAGGCACAACTTACTGATTTTCGAGCTATCTCTTTCGCAACCATAGTTTTACCAGTCCCAGGAGGCCCATAAAATAGCATATTACGGAAGGGTGCTTCATGAGCTTTGGTGTTTGCAGTTGCTCTAGCAAGTTGTTCAATTCTCCTTTTTAGCGAAGGATGGAGGACAATATTCCCAAGACCAGTTTTATTTTCCGAGAGAGCTGCTGCCCCAGCTGTAGTAAATGCAGCAGCTTTGTTCTTTACCCAGGGAATAATCTTGGAACCTGGAAATCTTGCAACAGAGGATTCTCTGATGAGGGATGGCTGCCCCAATAACCTATTAACATAACCCCACATAACTCTAGCACCTTCCCTGTAAACAAGGAGGAAAAATGGAAAAATGATTAGATAGCATATTAAGCTTAAATTCAGTGAGGTAAACTGACTTTAACCAAAGATTTATACGTGGATCACAGGTATAAATGGTTCCAATCTTGCAGGAAAAGGGGTGGTTTTTTCACTTTTATATCTACCTAGTGAAATAAGGGATGTAGAAAGTTCGTCAGGTCATTAGCAGATCAATATCAAGTTGAGAATTGTGAACTGTGAAGGTGAATGACCAATAAATAATTTTAGATATAATACACCTTACTACAAGTTTACACGGTACACTGTATTCTTTTTCATGGATAGAACTTTGTATGATGTAATGAGTTTATTAAACTATCACCTGGTAGTGTAAACTCCTGCTGCTAATGCAGTAGCTCCACCAACAGTCAAAACCAACTTATTCCGATCAGTCAGTAAAATCCTTACACCCCCTGCACAATTCAGTCGGAAGTAAATTTATAAGGTGTATTGTGCATAGACTAGAGCCAGATATGAGATGAGATCAAACTAATACAGGAAAAGCATGCTAATCTATTACTAAATACTAATAATGTGGCTCCCAAATTTTCTTGGTGGCTCAAGCAAGCTATATAAACTTTCAAATACATGGAGGGAAAATGCTAATAATCTGAAAAATGGTGTGTAAAATAAAATATAGAAACAGGAAGAGATATTCAGTATGGAGCCTCTGACGTCAACTTCTCAATGATAACACAATAATCTAATCGGTATTATGAATTTTCCACTCCAATAACATGAACCATCACATACTTATTAATTAAAGTTTAATCATACCTTCAATATGACTAAAAGTCGTGTTAATTGCAGCGAGCCATTTTTCTTTCTCGCCACTTATTCGCTCCATCAGCATTCTGCGGTTATGGTCTTCAGTCAGCTTTGCTTCATGTGCACGACCCTCGGCCTCTGCCATAGCCTTCACCCTAATGGTTTCCCGCTCTATTTCAGCTCTCTCTTTCTCGGTCTGGCGTTGCTGTGCTTGTATCTGCTCCTCGGTTACTTGTCTTGCTTGCTCTTTTCTCATAGATGACTGTTCTTGCATACCAACTAACTCAACATTATGGCGCCTTTGAGCTTCATGATCAGTCTGCAAAGAGAAAAAAGTCATCAATAAAAAAACCCTAACATGCACAATCACTCTATTATCCTTAACATGCATTTGCCACTCATTCTTGTTCTGGAGAACAAACTAAAATCAAACCACCTGCATTCTTTTTCTCGCCAACTCATCTTCATAGCGCAGCATTTGTGCCTTTGCCTGAGCTTGTTGTTGAATTAGATTTCTTTGCTCTTCAGCCAATTTCTGTTGTCTCTCCTGCAAATGGGGAAAAAAACTAGAGTTAACCCTCATACAGGAGAAATGAATATTGTATTACGACCATGTTAACATATAGACTACACACAAAGAGGCTAACAAGTCGAAGCTTTCACTCTACTATACTCGCGATAACCACATTTGTGCTTAGGCCAGGCATTGGATGACATCGAAGGAGAATGAATGGAGACATGCAGTGTTTTAAAAGGCGTGCCTAGGCTCAAGTCCCACCTCTATCATCTCGCTTGTCTCAGGTGAGGTACGTGATAAGACGCGTGCCTTATGGCGCCTTAAGTAAAGCCTTATTTTTTATTTCCTTTGCGCTTTTTGTGTTTTAGATCCCCGTATTAGGCCATTCGAAGCGCGTGAAAGTTAAGTAAAAAAGCTCACGCCTTTTGGTGCACTTACGTTTTTTAAAACATTGGAGACATGAGAGGTGTCTACAAATTAATGTCACAAGTGAATCTCAGACCAGAGACCCGAAAGGGATAACACCTTCAAACCCCGAGGCCCAAACCACCGCACCACCCTTGGGGTCAGTCAACTAGCTTATTATTTGCAATCCAATAATTTCAGAGTGGACAATCAAACCAAATCAAATCAAAAGAGCAACCACATTTGGAGCTTATGCAAAAATGATATACACAAAAAATCTAGAAATATTATGTAGTAATAACATAACATAGATAAGAACCTACAATATCAGCTTTAGCTTGAATGACTTGGTAATGGGCCTTTTCAGAGTCCAATTCAGCAAGACGCGTTTGTTCCTGCTTTTTCATCAGGTCAAAAACCTAATCCAGAAAGAACGTAGTTAAAAGCAAATAAGTGAATTTGGAATCTCTATAATTAAACATCAGAAAACCACGCTTGCTAATTAAGAATTCTAAACCTAATCAAATTCCAGTAAGCCAAAAACGAGGCAAAACCTGTTTAGCATTGGGAGAGCTATTGATTTCTCGAAGAGCTTTGGCACCTCTCTCCAACGCTTCAGCGTCAAATCCAGACTTACTCGGCTCCTCAACAGCCGGCTTAGCGTCCGATTGCTCATCGGAAGATTTATCCTCCGGCGAGGTTTGAGAAGAAGGAGAAGAAGAGAAAGGGGAGAATCGAAATGGAGAGTCGGCGTAGGCGCGGTTGGCGATGGTGGGCAAGGAGGCAGCAGCGGCAGCCATGGCTACGCAGGCGGATAATCTAGAGGCAGCCATATGTTCAGCAATCGAAGCTTTGAAAATCCGGCTTCACATGGAAATCGAAAACTGAGGTGCCGAGGTTTAAGCCTTCGTGTTCTTGGAGTTGCAGAGCCGTAGGGTTTAAGAGAGAAAGGGCCAGAATTGGGGTAGGACTTACGAATGGGTTCGCCCCAAGAACAAAAACAAGGCCCAAACACAAAAAAACAAGGCTCAAATAATAAATAATCTCATTAATATTAATCTTAAAATAATTAAAATGGCACAAAATAAATTCAATTTTAGTTTCCACGTGATCTATACCAATTGTCTTATTTTATAAATTACACTTTAGTTCTCCAATTTATACTAAAAAAAAAATAATAATAAATAACTTTTACCTAATTTTAATTATTCCTATCGATTTTGTGACACATATTATAAATTTTTTCATCTTTTGAGATCAAATAAGTGAAACAAATATTTTAAATAGCTATAAAGATGGAATCGGCCATGAATGATGATAATAAAAAAATTATTCAAAATTAATTTACTTGTAATTCAACTAATTTAAATTATTCACTAGATTATGATAATATTTAAATGTTTCCAAAGCTATTTCTTATAAACATAACCTAGACTATATCTATAAAAAAAAAAAAAAAAAAACCTAACTTCTCAAAAAAAAAAAAAAAATTAGATCATGATGATGTACTCATAGAATTAGAGATGTCCACGAGGCGGGGCGGGGCCAGGGAATGCTCTCCCCGTCCCCATCCCGCCACCAAAATCATTCCCCATCCCCGCGAAATTCACCATTTTTATTCGTGGGGATGGGGACGGGGATTCACTGCGGGGAATTGGCGGGGACCGGGTCCCCGCGGTAAAAAATTCACCGTTTTATTTTAATTATTTCTTTTTCTAATCTTACTTTTTATAACTTTTTATAATAATATTTTCAAATAGTTAATTTTTCATAAAAAAATATACATTAATTTCAGTTAGATAACTAATTATTGTAAATAAATATGCATTCCAATAAAATTTTCTACAAAAAAATTACTATAGCTAAATATTAAATTAATAAAAAGTGGGAAAAAATATTTTTTTTAAATAAAAAAAATGTAAACAGGGCGGGGATCGGAGAAACGGGGATGGAGAACGAGTTTCAATCACGAACGGATTGAGAGCAAAACTGAGGGAATTGATGAACGAGTTTCAGTCGCTGAGAAACAGAGTAATGGCGGATCATAAAGAGGATTTGCGGAGAAGGTATTTTAGAGCGATTGGGGAAGAACCCAGCGAGGAGCAAGTGGAGAAGATGATGAATGGGAGTTTGAAAGTGGGAGTGGGCGAGGCCGAGTCCGGGGACCGGGTCCGGGACGAGTCGGTGGGGGATTTGCAGACGAGTTTGGACAAGCTTCATCAAGTGTTTTCCCGTTGCGGAGATTTTTTCATCCCCACCCACCCCTCATTTACCGCCTAAACGAGGATTCACCGTCCCGTTTGAGGCGGGTCCCTGCGGGGAAAATGGTCATCTCTACGTAAAATATAAAGCATGAAAATCATCTATTACATATTTGAACACAACATATACTCAAACTCATAGTTCAAAGACTTGTTTCTTTAATAATAATCATTTCACTCATACACGTGGTAATATTTCCAAATTCACGAGCGTGTCACACAAGAAAATAATTCTATCACAAAATTCTCAAGAAAACAACAAAAAAAAAAACTAATAAAAATCACCAAAACTTGAAAGTTAAACTCAAGAAACCAAAGTAGCAAGAACACAAACAAGCAAAATTACAAAAATGACACCCCAAACCCAATAAACCCATTTCCCATACTTCCTCTTCATCTGCTTTGCATAATAAAGATTTCTGGTTCCGCCATTGATGAACCTCCCACCTTTGGCTACATTCTCTTCAATATCCTCAATCTTCTCCCCTTGACTCTCCACCAAAATCGCCATATCCAAAAACACCTGATGAATCTTGTCCAAACTCCTCTGCAAATCCCCCACCGACTCGTCCCGGACCCGGTCCCCGGACTCGGCCTCGCCCACTCCCACTTTCAAACTCCCATTCATCATCTTCTCCACTTGCTCCTCGCTCGGTTCTTCCCCAATCGCTCTAAAATACCTTCTCCGCAAATCCTCTTTATAATCCGCCATTACTCTGTTTCTCAGCGACTGAAACTCGTTCATCAATTCCCTCAGTTTCGCTCTCAATCTGTTCGTGATTGAAACTCTCGTTCTGTCCACGGCGGTTCCCTCGCCGTACGCGACGGAGATCAGGCGGTTTCCGGTGTTGGATTGATCCAGATTCGCCAATTTCTCTCTTAGCAGCTTCGCTCTGCGGAGAATCGAGGCCATGTCGGAGTCAATTCTGTCTCGTAATCCGCGGAGGATTTTCGCGTTGTGGGTTGATTTCGCTTCTCGATTCAATTCTTGAATCTCGGTTAAGAGATTCGTCGTCTCTTCCATTTCGGTCTTGATTTCCTCGACTTTTTCGAAAAACAGAGACAGGTTCTGTTCTTCCTTCGGGTTCAATTCTTGGCCGCCGGATTCTAAATCGACGGCGGCCATGGCGGTGGCGGCAGCGTCTCTCTGCGCCTGTTTCTTTAATTCCACATAACTTAGGAACGATTTCGTCATTAAATCGTTCATATTCGCTGATTTGAGTCTGTTTTTGCGAGATTCAAGACTGAATTATAATGACCCAGAAAGGAATTTTGGAAGGAATTGAAAGAAATTGGAAGTGGAATTGAAAGAAATTCAAAAGAAATTTGAATTGTGGGGAGTTTTGAGCAGAGGGTTTTTTAAGTGCAAATTTCTTGTTTGAGTTTGAAAATGGGAATTGAATATGAAACTTTGTTTTTATATTGGAGAATTATTTATAGCCGTTGGTGGATGGCCGAGACAGTTACTCCATCATGATCGATCGGACGGTTAGGTTGGGCGGGAGATTAAAACACGATGAAATTGCCACGGTATAATTTATTTTGAAATTAATTCAGTTGATAAATGGAATTTTATTATATATTAACTAACACGTATCTTGATTGCTACTAATTACAAGGTTTGAATCATTTTATTGAGGTTTGACCACAAGATTTTATTGTACTAAAAAAAAGTTAATGGAGATAGTCTCAACAAAAAAAAAAAAAAAGAAATAATGGGGAACCGAATGAATCCGTGACAGTTTCATTGTTTGGTTATAAACGAGTTCAACACCAGTGTCACGAATTCGATCTCTATAATCGGTATTTGTAATCCCGTTCCTCAACTTGTACTTAAAAAAAGTTAATAGAAAAACAAAATATCCCTTAAATTCTTTTAGGCAACTCAACTACAATCAATAAGGTCTCGTTTTATAATCAAAAACAATAAATCGAATGAATATCAGAAGTATCAGATTGTTGTTTTCTTAGTTCAACTACAATATAATCCCTCATAACTTATATTAATGTCATTGAGGTATTAATCTTGTTGAAAATGTATTAGATTGGTACACCTCTCTTACAAAGGTACCCATTACATTGACTCTTAATGCTTCAATTGTAGAATGGTATAAAAAAAACCATAAAGTCACAGCAACAATACGGATTTTTTGCATCTGAGGGTCAAAAAAAAAAAAATGGCAAAAAGGGGAATTTTCCCCAAAATATTTGCAATTTGGGGGCATCGCGTGGCTCCCACCCACGCGACCTGACGTCGCCGTTACAATTAACGGTCAAAGTTGGGTCGCGTGTCTCCCACCCACGCGACCCCCTCAGAAAAGACCGGTCTGACAACCCGGTTCATACCGAATAAAAAAAAAAAAAAAAAGGTCGCGTGGGTCCCACCCACGCGACCCAACTTGATATAAATTCCCCAGCTCGGGGAAGACAGAAACTGAAAAAAAAAAAAACTTCCCTTTCAAAATTTTGGAGAATTCGGATACTTCGAGCTGTTGGAATTTCTAGTTTTGGAGTTGGGAGCTAGGTATATTTACTATAGTTATTGTTATTGTTTTTGTTTTTGTTATTGTTATTGTTATTGTTATTGTTATTGTTGTTGTTATTGTTATTGTTATTAGGATTTTGGTACGAGATATTATTATTATGATTATATCGCAAGGCATAGGAATCTGCTGGACGCACCCAAATTGCCGAGTGACCCGATCCGGATAAACGTACTCTACGAAAAAGAAACATATGAGTGGAACCCTGCAAATCCATGCGTCATTGCCAGCAATGCAATACTGTGGCAGATAATTCAACAGATGGGAATAAGGGACCCATATTATCTGCAGGTAAGTAAATTAAATTAGTCAATTCATGCAATCTTACCACGTAAATAAGTAAAACATACGTGAACTAAATAATACCTGATC
>JBBMEF010000025.1:6029765-6039968 GCA_037832685.1 Sicyos baderoa
TTCTCCTTCCTTTTATGTTTTGTTATGATTTGTGCATTCATTCTTAGGTTAGATGTTTACCTAGAATTTGCACAACAATTTTGATCATAGGATATATTTTACCTATACATCTTCCCTTTGTCTTTATTGAATATGCATGACTTGTGGTAAGCTTATGCAGCATGATACTCTTTCATTTGGCACAAATTTAAAGGAACAAGGTCACTTAAGAGATGAAATTTTTTAGCTTCTCTTCTAAATTTGTAAGAACCCAGACAGAAATTCTAACTTTTTTTCTGCAAGGTGGATATTTATGTCAACCTCACTAAATACAACCTCTAATGGTAGATAAACACTTAAAACATAAAGCTCATATTTAAGAGGTAAGAATAAACAATCCCCAAGCCCCCTCCAAAACTTGTCCTTACCTTGAGCAAAGCTCCCAATATTACAGCATTAGGCTCCATTGGCATCTTCTCGATCAACTTCTTCGCATCCTCCAGCAGCCCAGCTCGGCCGAAAAGATCAACGATGCACCCATAATGCTCAATAGATGGGCTCAAGTTATAGACATTTTTCATGCTCTCAAATAACACTTTTCCTTCTTCAACCAGTCCTGCATAGCTGCAGGCCGTCAAAATTGCAGTGAAAGTGATGGAATTTGGTCTTATTCCTTCTCTCTGCATTCTATCAAACCATTCTAAAGCTTCCACTCCACGCCCATGAATGGCTAAACCATCGATCACGGCCGTCCAAACATACACATCTTTCTGATCACCCTGCAATTTCCCGAACACCCGCAAAGCTTCTTCCATATCCCCACATTTCATGTACATATTCACAAGAGCACAGCCAATAACTTTATCGACATGAACTCCATTGTTGAGCACATAAAAATGAAGCCATCTTCCTTGATCCAACGCTCCAACATTAGCACAAGCCGCAAGCAAACTCGCAACAGCAACACCATCAAGTTCAACTCCAGCATTCTGCATCTCATAACAAAGATTCAAACCTTCAACACTCCGTCCCGCCTCAACAAGCCCCGAAATCATCGACGTCCACGACACCAAATTCTTCAACGGCATGTCCAAGAAAACCCCATAACCCATTTCTACATCCCCAACTTTGATATACCCATCAATCATAGTGTTCCAAGAAACAACATCCCGTTCAGGAATTTTATCAAACAGTTGGCGTGCATACCGAATTTCACCACAAAAGGCATAAACACAAAGCAGAGAATTCAACGCAAAAACATCCAACCCAAAACCCAGTTTCAGAATCAACCCATGAATCTGAAGAACCTCCCCCATGGAAGAAAAATTGCGACAAGCTTTGAGCAAAAAAGGGAACGTGTAGGAATTGTGCGGCGCAGAAGAAGAAATCATTTGGCGATAAAAGAGAAACGCCGATTCGGGTTCGTTGGTGTTTGAATAAGCTCTTATGATGGCGTTCCACATGAACGTGTTGGGGCTGGCGATTCCATTGAAGAGCTTTTGAGCGTAACTCAAATCGCCGAATTGGGTTGAAGTGCAGAGATTTAGAAGCTTGGTGGCTAATTTGGGATCTGTTGTGGTCTCTGTTTTGATCATTTGAGCGTGGATTTGTTTCAATTGCTCCATGTTTGAGCAGTTTTCGAGCAGAGACATGGATTGAGCCCATGTTGATTGTAATGGAGATTGTGCTGTTTGAGTGAACATGATGATGATTTTTCATCAAGTTTTGAAAATTTTGTTTTTCTCTGGTTTTGAAGTATCTGCCCCTTTTGGAAATTTTGAATGGACCATAATCCTCTTTGTTTCTTCAAATTTGGATGAACTTTTGGATGAAGAATTAGTTTGAGTAGATTTTTTAGAGTATTGAAGTCGAAAACTCTTTCATATGCAACTGTTTTTTATGTGAATTTGAAATAAAGAATTATTTTGAGAGGTTAAAAATGATTGTTTAGAAATGAGTGGTTAAAAATATGTTATTTTATATAATTAAAAATGAAGGTTTAGAATGAGTGATTAGAAACGAAGCATTATTTAAAAATGAGTAGTTGATTTAAGTACTTACAAAATATTACGTTTGAATGTAGTTTTTGTAGGACTATTTAATAAATGTTTAATGCAAATCATCTTTAAATTGACAAATAAACACTCCTCACCCTCAAGTTGGTTATGTTTTGGTTTTAAACTTTTAAATGAATCAATTTAATTCCTAAACTATAAAAAAATAGGAATTTGTACTCTATAGCAAATTTCCTACCCCACATTAGAATGATAGCAAAATTTTAAAAATATTGTAAATATAACAACTTTTTGTTCAGATACTATCAGACACTATTGATGGAGTCTATCAAACACTTTGATGGAGTCTACCAGACACACTATTGATGGAGTCTATAAAATCTGATTTTGCTATATTTATAAATATTTTCATTATTTTGCTATTTATGTAATTTTTTTGCCAATGCAAATTCTCTTAAATAATAATAGTCAAATCCTTCCCACTCATTTTTTTTTACTAGCTAGTTTGAAGTCTTATTCATCACTCTATGTCTCTATCACACAAGCATGTATTCAAAGTGAACATATTTATTTATACTAAGACAATATAAGTTCCATACTCTTACTTTTGAACTCAAAAAACAATAAATCTAATTAGAAGAAGAAGAAAACAAAACAGTTCAAATCCCCTCCTAAACCTAAACCACAAAGTCAAACAAATAAAAATGCACCAAACTTAGCTAAAAGTTAAACTATGACAGTCGCATGATATTTTGTGCAAACAATGAAGATACTCATCAAATATACTAGTCACAACAATATATCAAAGTTCACTATTATTATATTTTGCAAATTTATTCAAGATTTCTAAAAGCCAAAAAAGAGAGAATATTGGTATATTTTCATATTCTTGATAGGAGTAAAAAATATCCTATTACAAAAAAAAGAATCAATTCAGAAATTGAGAAAACAAAAAACTCAGAAAACCAGTCATCTAACAAATCACCAAAAGCTCAACAAACCAACATTACAATAACACAAACAAGCAATATAACAAAAATGAGACCCCAAATCCAATACACCCATTTCTTGTTCTTCCTCTTCATCTGGTTCGCATAGTAAAGGCTTCGAGTTCCGCCATTGATGAACCTCGCACCTTTCGCCACATTCTCCTCAATACCCTCGATCTTCTCCCCTTCACTCTCCACCAAAATTGCCATATCCAAAAACACCTGATGAAGCTTCTCCAAACTCCTCTCTATATCCTTCACCGACTCATCCCGAGCTCGGTCCCCATCTCGGTACTCGACTCGGTCCCCCAACTCGACTCGTCCCTGTTCTTCACTGGGTTGGTCTCCATTTTCACCCAAATACCTTGTCCCCGAATCTTTGTTATGATCCTCCACAATTCTTTCTCTCAGAGACTGAAATTCGATCATCATTTCTCTCAATTTCACTCGAAGTCCCTTCGTGATTACCGTTCTTGTCCTGTCCACGGCGGTTCCCTCTCCGTACGTGACGGAGACGAGGCGGTTGGCGGCGTTGGATCGGTCGAGAGAGGCTAATTTCTCTTTCACGAGCTTTGCTCTACGGAGGATTCCGGCCGTGTTGGAGTCGATTCGGTCTCTTAATCCGCGGTGGATTTTCGCGCTATGGGTTGATTTCGCTTCTTGATTTAGTTTCTGAATTTCGGTTAAGAGATTGGCTGTCTCTTCCATTTGGGTCTTGATTTCTTCGACTTTCTCGAAAAACAAAGACAGGTTCTGTTCTTCCGTCGGATTGAACTCTTGGCCGCCGGATTCAATGTCGAATCCACCAGCGTCTCTACGCGCCTGTTTCTTTAATTCCACATAACTTAGGAACGATTTCGTCATTAAATCATTCATCTTTCCCGATTGTGGGTCTGTTTGGAAGATTCAAGACTGGATTAGAAAAAACCAAGAAATAAATTTTGAAAAGAATTGGGAAAGAATTGAAAGAAATGTACCTGTGTGTTGTGATTTAGAGATTCAAATTCGAGAGAATTTTGAGTTGTGGGGAGTTTTGTGCAGAGGGGTTTGAGTTGAGTGCAAATTATTCTCTTGATTGAGAGATTTGAGGGTTTAAAAATGGGATTGGAATTTGAAATTTGAAATTCGGTTATTTTGGAGATTTATAGCCGTTGGTGGATGGAATGGCAGTTACTCCAGCAGGGTGGATCGGGCGCTTAAACCTACTGTGTAATTTATTTGGAAATTAATTCTGTTGATTAATGAAATTTTATTCTGTGATTATGGATAACTATGTGATTAAATTTGAAAATGTTCAATTTTATATGAAAATTTACAAAAAGATTTTTTAAAGAATGTTTTGATTGGTTTAAATTATCGATGAAAATTGTTGCTAGAACTAGGCATCATTTACAACATGATTCGTATAACTCTCCAATCTCTCCTTCAAGTATTTTTTCTTTTTGAAAAGACATAACAATTATAATAATGTAAAGACATCGTTTGGATGAGTCCATGGTGCGATTTTTTTTTTTTTTTTTTGTAAAGGGGCGTGATTTGATAAATTTTACTTAAAAGGAAAATGTCATAATATTGATTTTATAAATGATAGGTAGATTATTTCAAAAATAAATAATAATAAATAATATGTTTTTTTTTACAGTTAATAAATGATATGTTGACCTTAAGTTGAAATGAATAGTAACAACTATACTTTTTCTTAAAAAAATAAATGGTAATAACTATTTCAATCTTATATTCAAAGTATCATAAGTAACATTTATCATTCATTTTCTTATATTTTTTTTTAATCATACTTTATTATTTATTGAAAAAAAAACTTTTAATCTTAAATCAAATTAAAGATAGTTTTGATTTGAAATGAATTGTGACAACTATTTTTAATATTTTAATGTAAAGTATGTTTCAACACAGGTAATATTTTGTCAAAAAAAACCACAGATAAATAATGCTTTTTTTTTTAATCAAAGGTTCAAATCTAATACCACATTCTTA
The DNA here is from genome assembly GCA_037832685.1 of Sicyos baderoa. Lineage (NCBI taxonomy): Eukaryota > Viridiplantae > Streptophyta > Magnoliopsida > Cucurbitales > Cucurbitaceae > Sicyos > Sicyos baderoa. The sequence continues at coordinate 6,034,744 of JBBMEF010000025.1, forward strand.
AATAAATAAATAAATATATATATATATATAATAATAATAATAAATCATCGATTTAGAATGGATTAATATCAATCAAGATAACATCCTATTTCATCCTATTTATTGGAAAGAAAAAAAAAATTTAATGTTCTACATTACTGAAAATGTTCCTTTTTTTCAATTTTAGATACAACATCCTAATTATTTTTAGAAGAATTTCAAAGTTTGAAGTTTTCAACATCCACTTGAATTAATCACCATCACGTTATTATAATTGGTATATCTTTTAAAAAAATAAATAAATATATAATTAGTATGTTCTATAGAAGGATTTATTAAAAATAATAATGAAAAAGGGTATTTTTAATTTATTAAAGTATATTTTGAATATGACATTGTACCAATTTTTTATTAGAAAGCACGTGTATCTTAAGTCATCACTCCAAAGGGAAAACATAAAAATATTTAAGTAGAGAAAAAGAATTTATGCTTCATTTAATTCTCACTTTCAAATACTAAAAAGATGCATTTGATACATGTCATCTGAAATTGAGGGTTTCTCTTCTCTTCACCCTATATGAATTGTTTCACAACACAAGTCCATGTCTACATGTATGATCACTATTTAAAGTTTCTACCAAGCAAAGCTTTAGCTAACCCAATTACTATCCTAATGGAATGTTCTAATTTCCTTCTAGGTGTTCTTCAAAATGATCTCATCTGGATGAGAAAAGGATTCAATCAAGAAATTGTGGAGCTGTGATGAGTATATATCAGGGTATGTCCTGTAATGGTCAACATGTGGAGATGAGCCGAAGTTGTACGACGAAACCTTAGTTCCCGTCTTCTTTCTCTTCTCGATAAGTAGCTCGATTGATTCGAATGGCACGACTTTATCTCCTGAACTGTACAGATAAAGCTCAGGATACGAAGGCTGGTCCTCTGTAAGTAGTGAAACAATCTTCTTCAATCTCCTGCAAGGAAGTGTTCATTTCTCAACAATTAATAAACATCTATCTGAAATGTGCATATGGCCATTCAGTCTGAAAACACAAAACAATCAGGAAACTTACTTATCGACGTCGGGAAACTTCAAAGCGACCGAGAAAAACTTCTCCAGTGTTGATAGAGCAAGGGTTTCCATCAAAAGAGGCTTTTTGTCTACTTTCTTACCATTAACCATAGGGGATGTAGAAGAGCTGTTTTTCTTGAGAATGGCTGCAGAAAACCCAGCTGCCCAAACCTGCCAGTGTTGTAATAAAAAATGATATCAAATATCTCCCATTTTGACTGGGGATAAAACGGAAAGCAAAACAGATTGGGATGCGATAACAATGTGTGTTAACACAAAAACTTTGTGTTTAATACATGTCTTTTGAATCAGATTGGATGAGCCATCATGAATTGGTCTAGGGCATTAAAAATCTTACGGGTTTCCATCACAACCAAATATTTTAGGGTCTGACAGTCGATGGTCGATGTGCACTCAGATTGGATGAAAACATACTAGTTATCGTATAATTATCTTATTGCTTAAACAACCAAACTAGGTGTTTGCATATGCTTTCATAGTTTCTAACACGAAAATCTTAACCAATGTGTGTGGTTTTGAAACTATTTAGAAGCTTAAAAAAATTAAGAGTTGAAACTCTTCAGTGAGATCATGGGCAAATAATCATAATCAAGAAGAAAACATCCAGTTCCAGGCCAATCAATCAATACAATCTGATCCAAACAATGAGTGAACAAGAGAACAAGAAAGAACATCGAATGGGCAGATTGACATCGAGATTCAAATGACATTTTTTTGAAACAAGGGTAATCACGCCCGTCCCTAGGCCAGATTCAAATGATATTGATGGGCAATAACCAGTTTCTACTAAATTTTCACATCTAAATCCTTGACTAATGTCACGAGACATTCCTTGACTAATGTCACGAGACATACCGTCTGATCCTACAACATTTTGATGCCAAGGAAACCTATAGGAAATTAATTCCTAGATAGGTGGCCACCATGGTTTGAACCCTATGCACCCCAAGGCCCTCTTTGACCAATTGAGCCACAATGGTTTAAATCCTTTCATCTTCATCATTATGATATGCAGATATACCATAAGTTCACAAACCTGAGGATTCAATGGATCACCTCCTCCAGAATCAACAATACACCCCTTGATCTTCTCCAACAAATCCTCCCTCCCCTGCAAAATTTCAAGAATCGCTCCATATCTGAAAAAGAGAAACCAAAACCAAGCAAATTCCAGTTGAAATCTCAAAAACAACTCTAATGAGATACATATAATCAACATTATTGAACTTACACAAACCAGCCAGTATTGCTAAAAGTATGAAAAATCAAGGACCGATCGTTGTCACTCTCTTCCCCATCCGATAACCAAGAAACGAGCTCAGTCGCCAAATCCGAAATCCGCTGTTCAACTCTCCGACTCAACGCGAACCAAAGAAACTCACTCGGATCAAGAACAAACGTCAAGGCGTTGATTCCCCTCGCATTGTACCACTCCACGTACCGCCGTAGATGCTTAGTCCTCGACCCTAACCAACCTAACAACACAACCGTCGCCGATCTGTTTTCGCCTCCAAGAATCCCCACGTTTCCTTTAATCGCACTCTCTGAAGCTCGATTCCATGTCCAGGAACCGCCATTGGAGTCGGATTGAAGCGAATTGAAGTGTTCGGACCCGAATTGAGAGCCGAAAGAGTGTGTTGAGGGTAAAGAATAGAGAAAATTCGAACGGGAGAAGGGAGATCCAAACGGCGAGGAGGAACAGCGAGAAAGATTGAGTGAGAGTGTAGAACGAGACGCTCCGGTAAGAGATTGCCGGAAAATTGCGGTCCGATTAGATGCTGGAGATGAAATGAGGCGCGATGGAGGAGTTGTTATTGAGAAAAGGCGGCGAAATGCTCTGACTGGAGTTTCCATGGCGGAAGTTACGGCGACCAGTTTGGAATCCTCCAAAATTTCCGGCCAAAACCAGAGCCAGTTTCGGAAATTTTGGCCGGAGACGAAAGGGGATTTTCCGAGAAAGCAGATTTGGAGGCTCGACTTGAAGAATGAGGGGTGTTTGTTTGCAATATTTAGGAACTATTTCAAATAAGTATTTATGAACTCCTCTCAAACAAAATTCAAACAAATAATTTTTCATTTTTAATCATTAATTTATAAATATTTAAAACAATTCTTCAATATCTACCATAAAAAAAAAATAATAATAATAATTCTTCAATACTCACCACCAATTTCTAATAATTATATGCCAACAGAGTAATAATTCAGTATTAATTTATTAAATTTTAAAATTAATTTAATTATTATTCTAGTCAATATTCCGTTAAATCATAAACGGTTTCATTATCTCAAGTACTAAAATTGAGAATTATTGAAATATCAAGGATAAAAGTGTTGAATTTTGAAACATAGGAACTAAAGTAAAACTTCAGCTAAAAGGTAGGTTAAAAAAATGAAGTTTTCCTTTTTTTTATTACAACTCTCAATTTTTAATTATTTAATATAATTCAGTAGACTAATTTTTCATCCAAAATCTTATCCAAACACTCATGGGGTTGTACCAAAAATAATAATAATAATAATAATAATAATAAAACCCTTCAACTTTGGGTTAAAATTCAATCATGTCCTTAAATTTTGAAATTTTCTTTCTTACCCTCAAACTTTGAAATTTGTCCAAAATTCGAGTGGTCACAAAAAAAAAAAAATTAATGATATTATCTTTCGGAACATATTTTAAAGTGGAAATATAAAAATTAGAAAGAATTGATTGCATGATAGTTTTATTGGGCGACAATGATCCATTTCAACACTATGGTTACAAGCTCATAAACTAATATTTGACTAAGATTAAAAAATCAAGGCTAAACTAAATTTACATAAAAACAACTACTATCAAATAAATGAAAGTCAAATATCGATTTTCATGATCGTATATTTGTAATCGATCCTTTCCATTTAAATTATGGTCATCGAACTTTCATAAGCATTTTTAATATTATATTTGAGGTTGAAAATCATTAGATTGTTGGACAAAAATTTGACTCGTTAGAACACCGTTATTCATACACAAACATTTGGTCATATTGGCCATATTAGCAACAAATGAATTATTTGCCATCGATGAAATCATCCTCGTGTTCATCAATTTCTTATAATTTAGCATCCATCCAATTTTCTTTTGAGAGGATTAGAGATGTTTGTTTGTTGAATTTATTAAAGATTTAAAATTAATATTTATTGACTTGTGTTAAAAAAAACACATCCAAATAAATTATAGTAAATATTCAAAATAACTTCTCATTTTTTATAATTATTCAAAATAATTCTTTATTTTCAACCGTTAATTTTTAATCATTTATTTATAACTATAATAATTAATTTTTAGCTGCTAACTTTTAATCACTATTTTTTAACTACAAACAAAATTAACATCCAAACAATCTATTCTCCATAACTTTCTTATTAAAAATAATAATAAAAAAAAGCTTACACCTAAGCGAGTTTTTTACTACAACTCTCAATTTTTAACTACTCAACTCTTTAAAACACCTCGAGGTGTCTGTTTGTCAAATTTAAGAAGAATTTAAATTGAAAATTTACTAACTATTCTTAAAAAATCTACATCCAAACGAGTTTTTATAATTACTCAAAACAACTTCTCATTTCTAACTAATCAAAATAACTTTTCATTTATAACTACTCATTTCTAATAATTTATTTATAACTACTTAAAATAACTTTTTATTTTTAACGACTCATTTGTAATAATTCATTTATAACGGCTCAAAATAACTAATTTTTAACCACCCATTTTTAATTATTCATTTTTAACTAACTCAATGCAACTTATTTTTAATCACATTTTAATCATTCATTGTTAACTATTGAAATAACTTTTTATTTTGAATTTACACCAAAATAAATTATTGTCATTAATTCTCTTACAAAAAAAAAATATTACATCCAAACCAATGGTTGGTTCCAACTCTTCCATAAAAAAACTACATCCAAACAAACTTTTACAAAAAAATCTCTTTTTCTAAATCTCAAAATAACATATTTGACGTTCAAAATAATAATAATAATAATAATAATAATAATAATAATAATAATAATAATAATAATAATAATAATAGTAATAATAGTAATAATAATAATAATAATAATAATAATAATAATAATAATAATAATAATAATAATAATAATAATA
>JBBMEF010000025.1:6040736-6055111 GCA_037832685.1 Sicyos baderoa
TATATATATATATATTATCAAATCATAGAGACTAAAATTATAATTTTTATTATCATATAAGACTAAATTTTAGTTTTTAAATTGTGGGACTAAATTCTTACTCTCTCACTAACTAAACCTATATTTGACCTCTACTAAAAATACACATTTAAAAAGATCACGATGATTGAGCATACTACAAGTTGGGGAGGGAAATTACAAATACCGATTCTAAGAATCGAACTCACGATTCTGATGTTGAACTAGTTTACAACCAAACAATAAAATTATTGGGCACTAAACCCATTCGATAGAGCATACCCTATTTGTGGTCTCTCCAAATAGAGTGTTGGCTCTAACCCAATCATTATCCTAATGAAGTAATCTTATTTCCTTCTAAAACTTCATCCAATTTTTAATGAAGAAAACGATTTTATCGAGAACCTGTGAAATTATTAAGGCTCCGTTTGATAACCATTTGGTTTCTTGTTTTTTGTTTTTCAAATTTAAGCTTATTTTCTCTCAAATTTTCTACAATTTGTTTCATCATTTCTACTATGTATACATCTTTCCTTAAGAAGTAGGGGAAGACCAACCAACTTTTAAAAACAAAAAAAAATAGCTTCCCAAAGTTTGTTTTTGTTTTTAGAAGTTGGTTAGTATTTTCCTACTTTCTTAAAGAAAGATGGATAAATTGTAGAAATGATGAAGCACATTGTAGGAAATTTGAGAGATAATAAGCTTAAATTTAAAAAATCAAAAACAAGAAAATTATCAAACGGGACCTAAATAATCATATTATTTCTCAACTTAACTAGTTTGTTTGCATATGATTCATTGGTTATACCAAACTATTTGTGATCTAAAAAAAAAAAAGAGAATTGAAATTTTTGTAAGAAGTGAAACAAATATTAACTAAATGTCTTATAAACGGTAAAGTGCTTACATAGAATGAAGATTTGTAACTATCAATCTGTGAATCATTTTTAAACAAATATCTTTAATAAGCAAATATAGTAATACTAGACCGTTGACTTTTAAACATCAAAATAAATACTGAAGCCTAAAAATATATATTTTTAATACAACCATATGCAAATATAATTTATCTTATTTCCTTCAATCATCTTCCCTTTTTCTAGTGCAAGTTAAGGGAAAGGGACTAAAAACTTAGAAAGAAAATATTTCTACTCCAAATAAATTAAAGTCAAATATTGAATTCTTGAAATCAAATCCGTGATCATAATATTGAATTGAATGATCATCAAACAATGAAACGATCAAGTCACCATCCATTTCGATTACCTTCTGATTGGACATATTTTGTAAAATTGGGTATGTATGGTGTATGTTCTAAAATAAAAAGTGTAAAATATAGTTAGATAATACCACCCTCTTCAAAGGTGGAGGATCTAAAGGCTTTCTGTTGTATTTTGTGGCTCCCCAAATCAATATATCTACCATTCTACTTTTCAATGTTGTGTTTCCTCTTCTGACTATTGTGTTAGCAAATCTGGTGTTCTAACATAATATTGTAAATGTTTTTTAGATTAATTTAATGATTAAAAAGATGAACTAAATATTAGTTTCATCGTTTAGACTCAGGTTTGAAGCAACATTCAAATTTAAATTTAGTTTAATCATTACTATTATTATTATTATTTTAAGTTTCATTGGATAACTATTTGATTTTTGGTTCTAACATAATATTCTCAATCTTTTTTTAAAAAATAGATGAATGCTAATCAAATTCCAAAAAATAAAAACAAACTTTTCAAAACTATTTTTTTTTTTTTTATTCCTAAATGTTTGTTTGATTTATTAAAATATAAGTAATATGTAGATATTCAAGTAAGAAAAAATTTAAGATAATTGTTATAGATTTAAATATCAAAAACAAAAAACAAAATTGTTATGAAATGGGACCTTGAATTACAATATTTTGGGATGAGAGATTCGAAATCACGATCTTTTGATTATTGAATCTATAATGATGTGATGTAACAGTTATATATTAATGGAGTAATTAACCACTTTTATTATAGACTTAAAAATTAGCATAAATATGTTTAAAAAAAAAATTACCAACCCGGTTCGCAATAATTTTATTGTTTGATTGTAAACTAGTTCACCAGCCTCACGGATTCAAACCCCGAATCCCCCTCCCCAATTTGTACTAAATTGAAGAGGACTAAAAATCATCTTCATCGGATTTCACAAAATTTTAAATTTTATGATTGAACGAAGGAAAAAAAAATAAAAAGACGAGAGAATCGTAGCGGCATATTCTGCAGTAACCGGAGCGAGCACAGTAGCTGATAACCAACACTCCATAAGCGCCTGAAGTTGAAACAATTTCTACAATTCTTCTCTGTTAATCAGCAATGGCCGCCATTATTTCTGTGCACAATTCTTCCATGGAGCTTCAACTCTTTTCCATATTTCACATTCTTCAGCCGCAGCCGCAGCCGCCATGGCCAAACAGCGCAAAGCCAAATATCTGGAATGATCGGCAAAGACGACAAACACTAATTGCTTCATTTCTCAAAATCCTGCTTAGAAATTTCAGGTAAACAACACTAGAATTGATAGCTGTTCGTAATCATGCACCATTTTCCCTATTTTGTTTTATCCGGTTCATAGAATAATTGTCATCGTCGTCATCGATGAAATCCTCCTCGTTTTCATCGAGTTCTTGGAATTTTCAGATCCGTTCAATTTTCTTTTGCTGGATTCCTTTTTGTTCCTCGCATCTTTCTTTTAATAATTGCTCGTTTATCGCTTTGCTAGGCTTTCTTATATTCTCAACAGATCTGAAACTCTTTTCCTCAATCGAATTGTTCGATGAGACGATAGCTCTGAATTAGGGCTTTGGAATCGCTCTTCACAACTCGATTGAGCCAAATGTGTCCAGCTCTTATGATGCAGAGGAAGGATGGATATGAACCGTCTGATACGGAGACGGATTGGCAAGAAAGCCCTTGGAATGATCCTAAAGACAAGAAACTTGTACTGGATTACAATAATCCACGCACGGAATCGGCTGTATCCAACAAGTTCGGTGCTCCAGCCAATGTTTCTCCTCCTGGTTTGAGAAGAAACAGTGGCAAAACGCCTCACAGGCCGGCGAAGGACGACAGTGTTCTTGTTATGCTTCAGAGAAACATTAGCCCCTTGTCGAGAGCGGAAAGACGAAGACATGAATCCCCTTTTAGAGCTGGAGCAGAGGAAATTGGAAGCTCTAGCATGAGATCAAGAAAAGATGAGAAGTTGACTAACAGAATAAGCCAAAAATCACACTACAATAAGAGATCAGCGACCGCTCCAAGGTTGAGGATGAGAGATGAACATATGAATGTTGTTGATGATTTGTCTCAAAAGAGGGAGAGAGCTGCTCCATCCTTGCAGGTCAACTCCATCCTTCAAAAACCAAAGGAGGTATCTCAGGTGAAGTCTCTATCTGTTGGTGAAATGAATGAGAGGATTGCAGATGGAAGGGTGTATAGAGGTTCAACTTTTAATGAACCGATACTTGAAAGTATGGGGTCGATCTCGCCCGGGGACATATTCTTTTCGCGTGATGGCTTGGCTACTGGAATGAATAACAATGTAACAGGAAAGAGAAGTGTGTTCAATAACTATATAAGTCCAAAGCCTAACTTCGCGTCCAAAAAGAATGATGATACTTATAATCAAGTTGAAGTAAATGCTAATGGTAGAGGGATTGTTTCTGCTGGAGCAGGTTTGTCAACAACCACAACCAATAGTGCTGCTGTAAGTAGAGAAAATAGTAGTAGAATTAGCACTGAAAGTAGTAAGATCAGTGATGTGAGTGGAAGGACAAGTGAAAGTACAAGAAGGTTTATAGCTAGTAGACGAAAGAAGAAGAATGAGATATGGTTTTCTTGTATGAGGAAAGGGACCTGCAGGACAACAAAATCGCCTCAAAAGCGAGAATTTGACGAAGCTACATTCATTGAAAAGGCAAATGTTGTTGAATACTTGAAACCCGTCTGGGCAGATCAGCATCGTCCGGTTTCCTTAAGTGGATTCACTTTCCATAAGCATGAGGCCAAAATTCTCAAGCAATTAGTAAGTTTTTCAGGCAGGATTGTTCTTTATATTACTCCTGCAGACTGCAGCCATACGTGTGCAGTTTATTGCGTAGTCTTTTTCAGATCTATATCATTTAATTGTTAGGTTTCACAAGATAGTTTTCCCCACATCCTGTTCAAGGGTCCACGCGGATCTGGAAAACGAGTGCTCATGATGGCTCTTCTGCGTGAGATATATGGTGATTCATGTTTGAATGTATGTCTTTGACCTACTGATGCTGTGACATTAAAAAATCTTATTTCTTTAACACAAACATTGCTTGAAATGGTTGCATTTTTGTGTATCTTTTCAGGTTTCTCATGATTTGCGACGTTTCCAGATTCAGGTAACTCCAAATATATGGTAATAAAACTATTAGAAATGTTCTATCTTGTTAAAATGAGCTTAGATTTTAAACACGTAACAAGTCTGGAGCTCGTCCTGGTATCATAACAGGAAAGAAAACTGACGCAAGTCTTTGTTCCATTGACGTCAAGTGCTCACCATGTGGAACTAAACTTAAGCTCAGAAGCAAATGCTAAGTATGCTTTGCTGGGATTAGCTAAAGAAATAGGCAGTGAATATTCCATTAACGTGGAAGCAAGAAATCTCAATCCAAAGGCAAATTTCAAAGGTGCGATTTCAAAAAGATTTTCATGGTAAAAAAACCTATTAACCTAATGCTAATCTGACTTGGTGTTCTTAAATATAGTGGTAGTCCTTTTAGATGTAGACAAAGCTGCTGAGGATATTCAACACTTGCTGAGGTGGATTATGGATGGCTATAAGGATGCCTGCAAAGTAGTACTCTGTTGTGAAGACGACACCAACATCATTGAATCGGTGATGAGCCGCTGCAAAGTTATCAAAATTAACCCTCCAGTAACTCATGAAGTAAACATTATTGTGTTTCTGTTTTCCATTACTTCTCATTGTACTGCAGGATGAGAGAAACATAGATTTCTGTTTGGTTATTATCATGCTAAACTTTTTTTGTTTTTTGGGCTAATCTCCAACTTCCCAGATCATAGATGTAATTACCAAAATAGCAGAGAAGGAAGGATTTGACCTGCCCAAGAACTTTGCTTCTAAAATTGCTACTAAAGCAAAGCAGAACCTGAGAAAAGCAATCATGGCACTTGAAGCATGCAAGGCACACAAGTTAGGCACAGTAGCATTTAGAAACTCAAATATACTTAGTTTTCACATAATCCTTAAGAACTAAAATGTTTCCCTTTTCCAGTTATCCATTTTTTGATGACCAGCCAATCCCTATTGGATGGGAAGAGGCTGTGATAGAACTTGCAGCTCATATTCTCGAAGACCCGTCGAATCCAAGGTAACTCCATGTTTCTTATTAACAACGTATATAATAATATAATAACTCCAAATTTCATATATGAATGAAATGTTTCTTTTATATATGTTGTCTTTTTGTAAAAGAAACATTTCATTCATATATGAAATTTGGAGTTATTATATTATTATATACGTTGTCAAGGTAGATGAAACAAGCACAGTATTTTTAGAGAACAATTTCTAGCAGAACTTCGAACTTCTGATTTGAGTACCACCAATTCTCTAATGTTCTTGTCAGATTACACCTAGTAAAAGAAAAAATTCAGAAGCTTCTAATCGAATCGGTCCATTCAAAACTAATTCTCCAGGTACTGCATTTAAAACATCTGTAGTCGGGTTTTTCGTATAACATCCAAACTATTAACTTGTGAAAAAGACTCATAAAGCTGTGTTCTCAATGTACAGAAGCTTGTGGAACAATTTCTGAAAAGAATAGAGCTGAGATCAAGGAGGGAACTTTATTACTGGCATGCTTATTATGTTAGTTCTCTTTTTCCCTTTTTTATTATTATTATTATATTTTTTATTAAAGGCCATGGAGTGACCTAGTGGTCGCCTTGAGATGCTTAAGGTGATGAGTTCAATTTATTGGTGACTACTTGCCTAGGAGTTAATTTTCTACGGATTTCCTTGGCATCCAAATGTTGTAGGGTCAAGCGGTATGTCCCGTAACATTAATCGTAGTCGAGGTGCACACAAACTGGCCCTCACGAATATGTATATAAAAAAAAGGCATTGTTAGGCAAGTTTGATAACTGGGAAATATGTCATTTACAGAACAAGAGACTGCCAACTGAAAGTGGAACAGGGGCCTTGCCCAAATTGGAAGGTACAAATATAAAATTTTGTCCAACTTGCTGGCATACATAATCTCACAAAAATCATACAAGTTTTGATGAATTTCTCCTTGCAGAATTTGTGGCAAAGTTCATGAGCATGTACAGAAAGAGCTCTACCAACTTCGTTTATGATCGATGAAAATGCCGATGTCGATGCAAGGTTATGAAAGATTTGCTGTAGCTCGACATGATACAATTGTGTTATAGGATGATGAAGAAAAAGTGCCTTCTTTTCATTTTGATAATTGAACACTTTCTAGTATACTTACGAGGAGAAATTGTTGTATAAGTTGAAAGTGAATGCTCGCGGTTTTTTATTGCATGATATTTAAGATGGGAAGAGAAAAAAAAAAGGTCAAACAATGCATGAAAGTATCTAGAGGGGATGACCAAAATGTAAAGGGCATGTTGAATAATTTTCCTCCAGCCAATTTAAAATAATTACTATTCCATTGTGATAGTTTTTTTTTTCTCCAAATAATAATAATAACAATAAATAAATAAAAGTCACCATATGGATGTTCTCCCTCTCTCCCCCAACTTTCCATTTACTGTTCTACATTTCTTAGATGGAAAAAACAATGCTTTTAAATATAAGTAATTATTAACAATACTATATTTTCTTAACATTATCAATAAATAGTTTTTTTTAGTTCAACATTTAATATTCATTTTACAGCTTTGAAAAGAAAAAGGAATTTTGTTGTGTAATAAGTAATAACTGATTTCCATTTACTGCTCAATTTTCATATTTATACGTATATATGTTGATTTTTGTTTATTTTTAGGGTTGTTAAAATAGATGCTTATTATATATATATATATATATATATATATATATAGAGATACTCGTTGATTTGTGTTTTCTATTTTTTTTCTTCTAAATATAGAAATGAATATTTAGTTTTTATTACATGTTTATTGTTACTTTTTTATCAAATTTTTATGACAATTATGTTCATATTTAAATGTTTAGAGACGATGACTCATCAAATGAAGATTTGATACAATTATTTGTAGCATTTTTTAAATTTTTTTCCATTTCCACGGTAAACAAAATGTTTTTCCTTTTCATAAGTTTGGATTCATCTATAATTAATATAAATGATTTATGAACCATCATGGTCAAAAAGAGTATTGAGATGTTTAAAGTAATGATTTCAATCTATGATGATCACCTACTCGAGAACGGACCACAAAGTCATCCTTCCTCCTTTTGCACTCAAACCTCCTAAGCTAACCTTCCATATAAAGCTTTCTCTTAGGGCCAAGTAAACGAATTCTTTCTAAAAAAATTGAGCAAAGTATTGAAAGGCAACCATAAAAGGACATAACATAATAAATAAAAACAATGAATAACAGTTGGAGTAATAAACCTCCCCAACTTAATCATTTCCCTTTTAAATTTCAGTTTCATTTTTGAATAAATATCCACACAATGCCATTCCTGCAATTCCCAATTTCTACAAGCCCTTTCTCGTCATTTCCCATTTTATATAAATATTTTTTTAAAATAAAAATTTTCTATTTGTCTTTTTCATTTTCCATTGTCGTCTCCTTCCTTGCATCTGACCCTACTCCTAAGTGACTCTCTGGTTCTCTCTGCACACTGAGCAAAAAAAAAAGTGAAGAACTGAGAACTGAGACCTTGAATCTGCATTTTCATGGACAATTTCGCCCATTCTCGGTTCCCAAACCGGGGCTCTACCTCCATTTCAAAGAAAATCTGCAATGGCAGTAATGGCGGTAATGGCGGCGGTGGTCCTTTTGTAGCTCAGACTATCTACGACGACGTTTATGGCGGTCCTCCCAAGTTTGGAGTCTCTGCTTTGTCTCCTCGCTTCGAAGACTACGGTGAGATTTTCGGGACCTTCCACGCCCTCCGTGCTTCCTCGATTCCGATTCTTGATCTTCCGCCTGTCGATGAGCCCGAGGTTTTCTTCGATGCTCGGAGCTCTGGATTTGACTATGGGGAGGTCTTTGGAGGGTTTGATGATTTGGAATTTCCGATTTCTTATGAGGAACTGGCTCGCCCGTCTAATGGCGCCGATGCTGGTTCTTCCGATGAAGCTTGGTATGTCTGCTTGCTGTCTTTTGTTGGTTTTGTTCATTGATTTGTGTGAAATCTGTTGAAACTTGAAATTAACCATTTCTTAATTGCACTTTTGTTACGTTTTGTTGTTTAGCTCGGTTTGGAAAAGAGAAAGAAAACATTAACCATTTTGCTCATTACTTATGATTTACATTCTGAAATTGGTTTCAAATATAGTTATAATTGTTGAGATATATCTTGAACGATTCCATGCCCCACTATTACTTAGTCGGGGTCTTGCTGTCCGGTCAGTGAGTCGGAGTCCAATGTAGGGTCTCGGGGGCAAAACCCGTGTCAACAAATTGTTAATGAACCATGCTGTTTGTTTTTCTTTCCCGTTCTTTACGGTTTTCGTTTGATTGTTATGTTTTTCATAACATTAATAGTGACAACAAGTAGGTATTGTTCTGGGTTTGAAGTCTGAGATTCTGATTAGTATGAGAAAAGTTGTGTATCTTGATGATTGAGTTACTAATGATGCTAGAACTTGATGGTAGAATGCGATTCTCTTGCTTTTGTTATTCACAGGACTCCAGCAGGAACTGAATCATTGTCAGTCTGTTCGGATCATTCTGGGAATTCTTATTGTATATCGAATGGAGACTCTAATCAATCATTTGCTGAAAGCACTGAGTTTTCCTTGTCGTATAACAAGGTTAACCGAGAAGGCAATGGAAATGTATCAAATGGGCAGCTAACCCAGTTGGAAATGCTTCCTGGATTCTCATATCTGGTTGATGAAGCAAATCCCTCGCCGAAGGGAACGTATGGCGATCCATCACTGCAGATCAATGATGATAGCTATCTCAATATCGATTTTGATACAGGGAAGGTAAAGAGCAAATGTGCAAAGAGCACTATGTCATCTCCAGTGGACAGTAATGGCTCTGGACCTTTATTTGAGGATAGCCTTGTTTCTCAAAATGGATATGGTAGAGGTGTTTGTCGTTCACATGAGGATTTCATAACTGTATCTGAAATAAGCCTTAGAACTGAGCCCTCTCAAGTGCCGCCACCTTCTCGGCCGCCTCCTAAGTTCGCTACCAAAAAGGGCGACTGCACTAAAATGTCTTTGAATTATGGGAAAGCTGCTTCTGAAATAGTTTCTGATGATCATTCTCTTCCTTTATTTGATGTGGAGGTAGACGCTAGCTCATCTACAGCAGCTTCTGCTGCAGCCATGAAAGATGCAATGGAAAAAGCTCAAGCACAGTTACAAAATGCCAAAGATTTGTGGGTGAGGAAGAAGGATGGGACTCATGGACGGATGAGACTGGATGCAAAAAATGGTATGAGAGAAAAGGAAGGAAATTTGACTAAGATTCCAAATCGATTTAAGAGTTTGGCCGATGAAAGGGTGCAGGGTATTGGTGAAATTCATGACCAGAATATGAATTTGCTTTCTAGAGAGGAGAAGCAAAAGGATGTGAAGGTAACTGAAGTTTGTTCAACACCATTTGGAGGAGAGGGACTTTTAACAGTTGCTGAAAGGACCGGACCAATTAGAAGTGGGAATAGATTTCTTGTGCCTGATAATTATGATTGTTGCAGTGAATGGAAAGACGCCACAGAGTTTTTTGAATTGGCGAGAGCAGATGAATCCGGAAAGGAACTTAAGTCGGTGAACTGTGATGAGATTTCCAACTTTGCGACTGGACAAATGGGAACAGAGACCATCATTGAATCATGGGATAACGATATAGATCAAAACATGAAAGGTAAACCATTCCATACGGCTCATGCTCAGACTAAGGAGGTGAAGAATTTGGAGAATATGGTCCATGGAAAGGAGGAAGATTATGTTAAACTAAATCCAAATAAAAATGAGACTAGGCAAAAACAGCTGGTGAAATATAAAACTGATCAAGGTGTTTGTGATCTTGAAGCAAATGAAAGAAAATTTGGAGTTGATCAAGAGATTATTGTAGTGAAAAAGCAAATGGCTGATGCGAGTGAACTAGCGAAACATGAAAAGCGTAATGAGTTTAGACAACAAGACAGCAAGGTAAAAGTTGAGCAACCTGTTTCACCACTGGATATTGAACAAGAAAAGGAAAAGGTCGTTAAAAGAAAGCAAAATAGAAACATTCTGAAGGACTCTCATAGAAAAGAAAACAATGCAAATGAAATGGAAGAAGCCATTGAGAATGAGGAAAGAGAGAAACCGTTCATGGAGGCTTCTGAAATGGAAAAACTTGAGCAAAAAGTGATGATGTTTCTCGAGCAGCAAGAAAATAAGAAAAGACTGAATTTGGTTCTTGAGGATGAGAACTTTAAGGGACAGATAGATCATGAAAGCCAACCGGAAGGAGTTCATGAAAATAAAGATCATGGGAAAAAGGGAAAAGAGACTGCCAAAGTTGGAGTAAGTGAGAGATCTAAATTAAGTAATGAGCGAGAAGATGGCGACAAGTGGGCTAAAGATTTTCAGTACAGAGAAGAATGTGACAAAGGAGCCGAGGATTCACTTCAGCGTTTGAACATTGGAGGCATGCCAAGTGACGTGGGCAAATGTAAAGTGACTCAGATGTTGGTTGAAGATTATCAGTATAGTGCAGATCTCAAGGGTACAAGTACGGAGCATGATGGATTAAAGGGATTGAAGGACGGACACAAAGTAAGTTCAACAATAGGATCTCAAGCATATGTGGAAGTGAAGGATTTGAGGATATCTGCTGATGCATTTCAAATGGATGATGACAAAAAACACTTGCCCACAGAACTAGCATGTTCAACGAGAATGCCCGAAGAATTCTCTGTTGTTTATGAAAGTGGAGAGAGAAAGACTATAGGCACAGTTAATGAAACTTCCTCAGAAATTGGTCGAATTGAAAAGCTGCAGTCTTATAAAAATCCTTGTGCATCAAGTGCGGAGGTAGAGCACCATAAAGTTTCAAAGGAAATGGAAGATGCAGGTATTCAACTTTCTTTCGAATGTACCAATAAACCATGCCATGAAACAATCTTTCAACACAAACCTGATACACAAGCTGAAGAAACTAATTCAGAAGATGCACAATCATCAGAAAACTCAACAAGCATGGATGAGGGAGAAAATGAAATTGAAGAGAACGTACTTAAGATGGAAGATATGAAAACATCACTTTCTTTGGATAGTAGTGACGAGAAGGCAGGCCAAACTGATGTTGGCATGAAAGAGTTTACAGAGAGAAAAAAGTTGGTCACGAGAATGGATTCTGATCCTGAACATTCAGAAAGTAACTTGTTCTGTCGTATGAAAGATAAAGTGAAGTCCTCTGACCAGGTTGAAGATAAGGGACAAAAACAAAAAGTGTCAGTTCAGGGGGTTAATGCAAGGGTTGAGAAAAGATGTGGATTGGAATCAACTCGGCCATCTATTTCAGAAAGGGCACCAAAGAGTAGGGAATTCGCCCACGAGGTCAATGCAAATCGGGCCACTGAAAGAAAAGAGAAGATTGTAAACCAGAGCCATACATCTAAAGGAAAAGAGAGTGAGAGAGTAAGGAGCAAAGAAGAATTTGAGAATGATATTCTTCGAAAATTAGAAGAAGAGAGGGAAAGGGAAAGAGAAAGAGAAAAGGATAGAATGCCTATTGACAGAACTCTTGAACCATGCGATAGAGTAGGTGCCGAAGTTTGTGAAAGGTCAGAAAGAGCTGGTCTGGAGAGGATGACTGTTGAAGTCCAACAAAGAGCATTGACAGAGGCACGTGAAAGATTGGAAAAGGCATGTGCAGAGGCGAGAGAAAACTCATTGGCTGGAAAGGCAACTATGGATGCGAGGGTCAAGTCTTCTGACAGGACATCCTTTGGGTTGAAAGAAAGAATGGAAAGATCTGTTTCTGATAATTTTTCTGCTTCTTCTAGAAATAATGAAATGAGACAAAAGTCTTCATCCTCTGTAAGAATACAATGCTGGTATTTTTTTTAATACTTAATATTTAGTGTATATCGTGTTGTGAAATTTACGATGGATGGTGGATGTCAGGGTCAGCCCAATTTACAATCTCAGAGCTTTAGCTCTTCCGTTGCTTCAAGATATGCCTACTACTCGGCTTATGATGGTATAGAACTTGCACCTTTTTTTTTCTTTTTTTTTGTTCTATACGTGCTACAGTTCCTTTTCGGGACCTATATCTTCTTGCATTTTATCATACTTCTAGTTTCTGAGCTATCTGTTCCCTGCATGGAATTTTGTACAGCAGAGGGGAATGAGGGTGTTGATGGTGAATCACCTCAAAGGTGTAAAGCCAGATTAGAAAGACATCAAAGAACAGCAGAACGTGCAGTATGATTCTGATCTTTCATAATGGTTCTCGATTGACTTGTCTATACGTTATAAAATGACCAACACTTCCTGTATGGCTGTATCTTTCAGGCAAAAGCTCTGGCAGAAAAAAATATGCGTGATCTTCTTGTACAAAGAGAGCAAGCTGAGAGAAGTGTAATAATCTTTGCAATATCCGAGATTACATTTTTGGCGGTTCTCATTGTTTATTTTGTGACATACCATTGAATCTATGCTATGCTACTTGCAGAGATTGGCTGAACCATTGGATGCTGATGTTAGGAGATGGTCAAGTGGGAAGGAAGGGAACTTGCGGGCGTTGCTTTCTACACTGCAATATGTACGTTTCTTTTATTTTTATTTTTACTTTTATCTATAAGATTAAATCTTGTGGTGAATTTTCAAGGTTAATGTGGTTTCTGTTACCGTTCCTCTTCTCCTTTGTTCAACTTTCTGTTGAATCATTGCAAATTTAGCTGTCATCCTCTAGCTTTTGAAGTATCCTGCACTATAGATCCACGAAAATTTATTCAGAAGTTTTGTTTCAATTATCAATGATTGTTTTGTTTCCTATAAAAAAAAAAAGAAAATTTATTCAGAAGTTATTAGATTTAGGTTTGGTGATTTTTTTTTTTTTTTTTTTTTTAATTCAATAACATTTGGGGATGGGGGTTTTGAACTTGTAACCTCTTTATTACTAGGTTGTACAAGATGCAACTCTAGTTGGTTAGGTTTGGTGAACTTAGATGTATAATTTTCAGACTGAGCCCTTATTTACAATAAATAAATAGGGTGAATTTATTAACCAAGCTAGAATTTGTGGTTTTCTGGGCATAGGCATTTCCAACGGTTTATAGAACTAATTAATATGTTGTCTGCAGATCCTTGGACCTGATAGTGGTTGGCAGCCCATTCCCTTAACAGAAGTTATTACCGCAGCTGCTGTAAAGAAAGCTTACAGGAAAGCCACGCTGTGCGTTCATCCAGACAAATTACAACAACGGGGTGCAAGTATTCAGCAAAAGTATATATGTGAGAAGGTCTTTGATCTTCTAAAGGTGGGTTATTTACGAGTATATACCTTACTGTTTTTTAATTACATTCATTAAGGGCAAACAACAATCATGGAGTGGCCTAGTGGTCAAGAAGAATCTTAAATAACTAAGGGGTGATAGGTCCCCAAGGGGTGGCACAATGGTTGAAGATTTGGGCTTTGAAGGTATGCTCCATTCAAGGTCCCAGGTTCGAGATTCACCTGTGACATTACTCCTTCGATGTCTCCGGTCCCTGGCCTAGGGACGGGTGTGGTTACCCTTGTTTCAAAAAAATAACTAAGAGATGATAGATGGTGGTCATCTATTCAAGAATTAATTACATACGGGTTTCTTTGACATCCAAATGTTGTTGGATAAGACGATATGTCTTGTGAAACAATTGAAGTGTGCGTAACCTGACCTGGATACTCTTGGTCTTGGATATAAAAATGAAGAAAAAAGAAAGAAAAAGAATTAAGTCGCAATCATTACCTCCTGCTTTTCTATTATTTTCATGTGATTATCCTTTATCCTTTATACTTGCTTCCCAATCTTTATCAACAATCCTAGAATTCTGATACGATCCCAAGAGCATTGAAGGTTTATTCCAGACGCAGCAAGAAGTGATGAGAATTCTAATAGTCTTTTAGTATTTATGTTATGGTTATGGGAATTCTAATAGTCTGGGAATTCTAATAGTCTTTAGT
>JBBMEF010000025.1:6055211-6076543 GCA_037832685.1 Sicyos baderoa
TAGTAATAATAGTAATAATAATAATAATAATAATAATAATAATAATAATAATAATAATAATAATAATAATAATAATAATTCTTTGTTTGAAACCTTCTAGGGGGATCAGCATCGGCCGGGTTCCAAAAATGGACTCACTATCCATAACCATGAGCCCCAAATTCCTCTAGCAATTTGTAAGTGTTTTCAGGCCCAAACACCTCCTTTAAATACAATGTCTCTTCAATATCAAATTATTTCTAACTCTTCTATTTAAGTGGTTTTTTTTTGTCACAATTACTTATAAACATTCTATTCAAATTCGATTCTCTGTTACAACTATCGGTAACTCTCCAAACTCAACAAAACCATGATTTCAAATTATTCACCTCTAAATATTTATTATTTTTTTGTTGATAAAAACAACAGTTTTTTAATAAATAAAAGGCAGAATAAGTGTTTTTAAAAAAAGGAAAAAATAAGAAAGAACAATTTCAATGGATAGTATACAATCATGACTCAATTGGTCAAAGAAGACTTTAGAATATATATAAGATAATCGGTTCAATCCATAGTAATCAACTAACAGAAAAATTAATTTTCTAGACATCCAAATATTGTAGGATCAATAAGTCTCGTAACATTAGTCGAGATGGGCGAAAACTGACAGAAACAGTCCCAAAAAAAAAAGTATTAGCACCGCCCCACCAAAGGCATTGGCGAAAGAATCAGGTTCATGTTACGTGGCGAGATCTGATTAGCAAACAGC
The DNA here is from genome assembly GCA_037832685.1 of Sicyos baderoa. Taxonomy (NCBI): domain Eukaryota; kingdom Viridiplantae; phylum Streptophyta; class Magnoliopsida; order Cucurbitales; family Cucurbitaceae; genus Sicyos; species Sicyos baderoa. The sequence continues at coordinate 6,055,960 of JBBMEF010000025.1, forward strand.
CAAAACTACTTTATACACGTGGCAAGATCCTACTGGTTGTTCATCCAACATTCCATTTCTAAGACCCACTAGCAGTTGCTACAAAAAAGAATTCCAAATACGAACACGAAAACAGAGCACTCACACGATTCTTCGTCGTGGACCGTGGGATTGACTCGGGTGACATCCAACGACTGAGATTGACTGGAAGGCTACCATATAATCTGCTCCAATCGCTTTTGCGTGTCTGAATTCAAAAGCTTAATCTCCACGCAGCTACTCAGTGAGTGATCAATCGTTCAATTTTTTTTTTTTTTTTTTTTTTTTTTACTGTTTAGAGTTATGATTTTGTGATGTTTATTTTAATTTGTTGTGGAGCTGTTTGTGATTGTTCTTTAATCTGTAGTTTTTGGTGAATTGAATACCATTTTGGGTTAAGCTTATTTTCTTTGTGGGTTTGATTTGATTGGGTTGCTGTGTTTTGATGATATGCATGTGGGTTTTGGGATTGAGTGATTGAGTTGAGCCGATGAGGAAGAGAAACAGAGTTCATGTCTCTAGGGAAGGTGGAGGAGGAGGAAGAATGGTAGTTTTTTTGTATTTTGGTTCTCATTTCTTTCAGATTTGGGATTTATTGGTTGTCCTAATTTGTTAGATTGAGCAGCCGAGAAAATAACTATTTTGTTTTAAATTTCTTAAATTTATGTATACAATAACTATTTTAACTTAAAATGTCCAATTTGCGCGCATCTCAAATATTATTATTGGACATAACACATGACCCTATGGAGATGTTTGGATGAGAATTTATTTTGAGTAGTTAGAAATTGAGTGTTGCAGCCAAAAACTTGTTTGCATGTGATTTTTTTTGTAGATAAGTTAAGAATAATAGTTTGTTTGGATGTGAATTTAAAATGAGTAGTTATTTTGAATATCTTAAAAAGAATGATTCGATATTAGTAGTTATAAATTAGTTAGTTATTTTGAATTGAAATGAATTATTAAAAATAAGGAGTTATTTTGACTTTTGAGTAGTTAGAAATGAGGAGTTATTTTTAATAGTAAATATGAGGAGTTGTTTTGAATATAACTCGTTTGGATGCGGTTATTTGAGGAATAGTTGGTAAATAATCATTTTAAATCCTCCATAAATTCAACAAGCAAACACCCTCTATAATATTTGGATGTAAAAAAAAATCGTTAGAGATTAATTTTTAAGTAGGGGATCACCATGGATTGAACCGATCACCTCTTACTTCTCCAAGACCTTTTTGATCACTAGGTTACCCCGTGATAATTTCAACCTATGGCTTTTCTTACTTTGTTGGTTACATTTTTCCTATATTTAAAAAAAAAAGCAACAAAATTTGAAAACTAAAAATATTAGCTTAAAACTTGTTTTGATTTTTGAAATTTGGTTAGGATTCAAATACATGATACCCTTTATAAAAAATTGGAGTGAAAACAAGCTTAAATTTCTAAAACAAAATGGTTATCAAAAGAGGTTTTATTGTTCATATCCAAATTTGTATGTGCATAGAGTAATATTGCCTTGTTCTTTCTTCTTTTTCATTTAGTTCTTTCCCTTCAAATTACTCAAACTTTTAATGCCTAATTATAAAATGAAAAACTGTGTTCACATATGTTAAGATGAAGCTATTGTGACAGGGGAAGATGGAAAACAGTGGTGGAGAGGGAATTTCTGCAAATATGGGATACCCCAGGATTAAGCTCAATGAAAGAATTCTTTCTTCAATGTCTCGAAGATCTGTGGCGGCTCATCCTTGGCACGATTTGGAGATCGGTATGTCGTGTGCTTTTGAAATTCTTTTTAAGATCATTTAGGTCCCGTTTGATAACCATTTGGTTTCTTGTTTTTGGTTTTTCAAATTTAAGCATATTTTCTCTTAAAATTTCCTACAATTTGTTTCATCATTTCTACCATGCATACATCTTTCCTTAAGAAAGTAGGGGAAGACCAACCAACTTTTAAAAACAAAAAAAAGTAGCTTTCTAAAGTTTGTTTTTGTTTTTAAAAGTTGGTTAGTATTCTCCTACTTTCTTAAAGAATGATGAATAAATGGTAGGAATGATGGAGCACATTGTAGAAAATTTGAGAGAGAATAGGCTTAAATTTGAAAAACAAAAAACAAGAAATCAAATGGTTATCAAACGGGGCCTTAATTTTTTGTGGTTTTCTATATTGTATATAGATTTACATTACATCTTGAGTACTGATGCAATAATGCTCAATTTTGTGATTTCAGGACCCGGTGCACCGTCGGTTTTCAATTGTGTAAGTGTTAAGATCCAGGATCCAGATTGATATCAAAAGGAAAAGAACTACAAAATAAACCAAGTTTTAATAGGACTTGGAACATTGCATTCTCTAGAGAACACTTCTCTTGATCCTTAATGATTCCACTCAATATTTTGGATGTCATTTCACTACCCATTCCCTCCTACTTATAAGTTATAACTTAAATATTCTAACTAATTGCCTACATACCCCTCATATTATTCATCATTCTTCTAAGGCCCAATCCCATCAGTTTACTTATGGCTTGCAGCACTAATTGTTGAAAACATTGGAATATAGAACTGTTCAGGAGATTGGTTCTTTGAGGGAGTGACCAACTAGAGTTTCTCCTCTCTTTTTTATATACCCTTTTGAACATAGTTGATTGAAAATTAACTATTGATTTGAGATTTATGAAAATGAGGTTTCAATTATATGAAACTATGTTCTCTACTTTCTTCTGAACTCCAAACTGAGTATAGTAATCTATGTGGCAGGTTATAGAAATTGGCAAAGGCAGCAAGGTTAAATACGAGCTTGACAAGGCCAGTGGCCTTATAAAAGTGTGTTTACCTACTCTCTTACTGTTCTTTTGGTTTTATACTAAATCGATCTGCGCAATTGTTGAAATGTCTCGAACTAGTTATGTTGCACTACGGATATTCCGTACGGGTCTCGCTGACCGGGCTCTTTAATTCTTGGTTGTTGTTTATGATTAGATTATTTCATAACATAAATAATGACTACTAAAAAGTGTTACAATAAAGTTTGCTTTGTCACATTGTTTCAAGTTCCTGAGCTTGAGTCCCTCATTTAGAAAGTCTGAGAGAAGTATAGATGTCTCTGTTTGAGTCTAATGAACAACATTTCAAAATTTTATGACCTTTGCGTGTATATAACGGCTATTTGGTTCAGAATACCATAGATCACACCCTTGAGGCTGCTTATTTGTACAATAAATCTTCTCAACTATCATATGTTGTTATTTGTAATCAGTCTTGTGATTGTTTTGTCAATTATGCACCATGGAATTTATTGCCATTCTTGCTTACACTTTTCACTCAAATCTTTACTAGTCATGTTATGCTATTTTATATGTATGCTTAGTCAATTTGCTTATGGAAAAGATGACTGGTGTGCAAAATATGTCGAAATAGGTCGATCGTGTACTTTACTCATCGGTTGTCTACCCACACAATTACGGTTTCATACCGCGTACGATTTGTGAAGACAGTGATCCAATGGATGTTCTGGTACTGATGCAGGTAAAATTCAATGAAGTTGAAGTGAATTATGCCTATGGAGTTTATTGCCATAATTGACAAAACTAATGTTCTACTGTTTCTGTGGCACAGGAGCCTGTGCTACCTGGATCTTTCCTCCGAGCTCGTGCTATTGGATTGATGCCTATGATTGATCAAGTATATGAACTTTTTTTCTTTAATCTGTTAGTTAATCATCCAAGTTTGATGAAGCAAATGTTTTTGAACAATGAAGCTAACTTTATTTTGCTTTCCCTATCAGTTTTCAAAGTTCTTTAAACAACCCATGATTTCTTTCCCTATAAACTAACCTACATGAACTTGAAAGGATTCTAACCATCCTCTATGTCATGCTGCAGGGTGAAAGGGATGACAAAATCATAGCAGTATGTGCTGATGACCCCGAATTTCGCCACTACAAGGACATCAAGGAGATCCCTCCACACCGGTTGGCTGAAATTCGCCGATTCTTCGAGGACTGTATCCTCTTACATTATAATCTATATATGGTTGTGCTTAATCATGCTAAATCACCGATCAACACAAATTCAAAAAATTTAAATTCATAGGTTAGGGTAAATTTAACTACACCGACCAAACACTCTCTTAGCTTAAATTTTTAAAAATGTTCATCAACATGAATTGGGGAGGACACAACTTCATAGAAGTTTGAACACATGATTCTCCGACTCTAATATCATTTTGAACCACTAATCAACCCAAAAGTTTGATTTCATAGGTTAGAGTAAATTTTATTATATCAACCAACATGGTTTTTCTTCGTACGCTGTTTTTTCCTTGACATCTCGGGTACTAAAAAGACAAGAAGAACGAGAACAAGAAAGTCGATGTGGAAGACTTCCTACCAGCTGAGGCTGCCATTGAAGCCATCAAGTACTCCATGTAAGTTCCCATGTTCCTATTCTGCAAGTTTCATGACTTAAATTTCCTTTCAGTTTAACTCACTCATGATTTCCATTTGTAGGGATTTATATGCTTCCTACATAGTTGAAAGCTTGAGGCAGTAAGTTTATTTTTCCATTTTCTCCAATGCAATAAGAGACTGGCTGTTACAGGCCAATTAACAGCATATTTAATGAGGCTGCTGGTTGATTATATACATACCTGCAGCCTCATCCTTTAACCCTTCAACTGCTACATCTCAATTTTTATTTATTTCAAAAGATGTATAAGTGAGACTGTGGAAGACTTATGTACTTTCATATGCAGTGAATTTTATTCAAATTGAAGCTTGTTATATTTACTGCCTTTCCATGTGCAGTAAATGGTATCATAATTAATGCTGTTTTTTCTAGACTTGTTCACACTTTAGGCTTGTTTACTTATAACCACTTTTTTTTTCTTTGTTTAAAAAAATTGAGCTTATTTAAACTAAGTCAAGTTAAAAACAAAATGTAAGCTTTCAAAATCTTGTTTTGTTTTTGAAATCGTGAACTTCATAGTAGAGTAATAATGAGAAAACAAACACAATTTTTCAAAAAAAAAAAGAATAATAATAATAGTTATCAAAGAACCTGTGGGGGAATTAGAATTTGTACTTTTAGTCTTTTATTTTGGAGCATATAGCTTAATAAGTTGTTTCATACAGAAGTTTGTTTAAGTATTACAATATCAAAGGGAAATGAGAATGATTATGAGTAATGATAATTAAGAAGAGAATAAGAAAGATAATGATTATTTGTATTTGAAGTAAAACAAATGATCACATAAAAAATAAAATAATGAGTATAAAAAGGGTGGAAAATAGTGATATGATATATAAAAAAAATGTTGTGAGGAGAATGAAAAGTAATTAAGAAAAGAATAAAAAATATGATTATATGGAGATAATTCTCAGTAGCCCAAACACAAAAAATTATTATAATTTCATTAGAGGAATATGCAACATACAGTTTTTGTGGGGGCAAAATCTGAATCATCCATTTTTTTCATTTTTTTTAAAAACAAATTATTTATTAAAATTAAAAATAAAATTAACGATTTAGATTATGTCACAAGAGTTCAAACTTTCTATATATTGTTGGTGGTACAAATAAGTACAAAATTTGAATAGTTGTAATTGCACCTTGATGTGGGTTCTATTTTGAAGAATATTGTTATTGAACTTTGATTGATATGTCATTGTCTTTGCATCAGCTTTCAAAATAAAATGATTTTGTTGTGTAATAACCGATGACCAAATGTCAAACTTGTCAGAAAGATATTGAACTGAACGTCAATATCACTTTAAAGAAAGGAAATGGGATATTCATATTTTTAAATTTCACATATTTTTATTTCAGAAAAAACATTGGTTTTTAATTATCAAATTCAGCCGAGCCGTTTTTAATCAAAAGTCAATTTTATTCCCCTTTCAAAAAAAAAAAATTATAATATATATTCCAATTTTACAAAATAATTACAGATAGAAGCAAATCAAAATATACAATCTAAATAATATTCATCATACTCTATTATGTATTACTTTATACTCTATAGTTGATTATGGTTGCTAATTTTTTTAAATTTACTCAATGTTGTAAATATTTTATCAATTTGGTCTATTCCTGCAAAAACCCTCGAAACAAAGCCAATTTTATTCTAATATGTTTTTTTTTATATTTTCCAAATCAAACTTTAAAAATTGAATGAGATAGATTTTTTTCCAACCTAATTATAAATGTATGTAAATTCTTTAATAATTATTGATAACAATGAGTATATTTGTTATTTTTTTTAAAAAAATCATATTTATAATTATTTCACTCGTCAAACTTGTCATTGAAATATTTAAAAAATGGGCCTTGATGGCGGCCCAATAGTGAAATTTGGACTTTGTGAAGTGGCCCAAACAACCAAGTCAATTTCAAGCTTGTTCTAATCATTATTGCACCTTTACTCCCAACATGGCCTGCTCTTTTTTTAGGCTGCTATTATTTGAATTAATCATTCCATATTATTTATTTTTACTTAATAATGTCATCCTCTTTGTCTTCAAGCAACCACCTTCTTCCACAAACCAAAATATGTATTTATTTTATGTCACATAATTGTCAAAAATTAAAATATTATAAAATTATCAGTTTCAAGTAACCTACCATCCACCAAGAATTCGTCATATATTTCCACAAAAGTAATTAATTGATCATTAAAATGTCAACAAAATAAAAATAAAATCAAACAAATTCACTTTGGTAATTACTTTTGTCCAAAAAAACCAGGCTAAGCAAAATAGAGGAAGGGAAGAAATTATTATTATTATTATTATTTTTTGTTGATGAATATATTTTGGGGATTATAATTGGACAGCTCATAACAATCAAACCTCATGATTGGGGAGGCTGATAAGATTGGATTAAGATTGAAAATGACTGTAATTTGAATTAATTAATGCATGAATAATAAAATAAATGAATAATTAGAATTAAAATAAGAGCTGGGTTGCAAGGCCACAGGTAAAAGCTGCCGCATAAGTTTGACCATTGGCTTTGAAATTTCTAAATCTCACCACAATCTGCGCTCCCACTCCTCCTGTAAAATACATTTTTGGTTCTTGAATTTTAGTTTTATCTTGTCTTTTTATATTCAAATTAAAATTTTATTGTCTAAAAAAAGTTAATTTTTTTGGAATATAATTTGTTTTTTTTTTTAAATATATATATGTATATATTAGTGAATGTTTTGGTTTGTTTACGTTCGCTTTAATTATTTTTATATAATGTTATAATATTTTGATACAAAAAAATTTGTAACAATTTTTTTTTGAAGGTATTATCATTATTCGATTTATTTAAAATTAGTTTAAAAGTTAAGTTAAATATAAAAAAAAAAAATTCAACTTATTTGAAAATATATATTATCAATGTCTAGTTAACATAAAATGAAAATTTATTGTGTTCGTGAATCATTTATAAACTAATTTTAAATTTCAATGGTCATTTAGAAATCAAGTTCGATATCATGGTGCATGTTCAATCTTGGAAATCACCATGATGCATGTTCTTATACCTAATTTATACTAAAAAGAAAAATTAAAGTTTAAACTTTGATTAAAATCGAACTATATTTAAAAAAAAAAAAAAAACATCAAACTATCACTCTAGACCTATCAAAAAAATATTTCTAACTTTAAAGAAATTTGAAAATTCAATAGCAAAATTGAAATTACGTTTTAACCCCAAACACCCCAAATGTATTTTACTAAATAAAATGACTTATATTCAATCCTTATTAATATTGTTCTTTCTATATTGTCCATCATCATTGTTCTTTCATTTATTTGATCATTTATTTAAATTCAATAATATTTGAGATAGAAAATTTAAATCTCTACTGTTTCACATTATTGCAATTTACTTTAGTTTAAACATTTTGAATATGTGGTTTTGAATGTTTTTTATTTTAATGAGTTACTTACATCTTTATTCCTTGAGCAATTGAGGAATGTGTAAACTTTATTTATATATATATATATTTTTTAAATAATAGATATTATCTCTTTAAGTTTTCAAAATTATTTTAATTCATGGGGCTAAGAAATGAATGATGACACACTCAGCTTTAGGCTAAATGTGATTGTCATAAAGTACCCAACACAAGGGCCCATCATCCCATGTACTTGCTATACATTTTTGTTTTTGTTTTTTTTTTGTTTTTTTGCTATTTTATTTGTTTTATTTTGGTGGGAAAATTGGTATGAATTAGCTTGTATAAAACAAAAGCTACAAGATTTTCAAAACCTCAAAGGCCATATATGTGTTTTGTCTCTTTGGTGTGTATATATACTTCAATATATTTAAAGGTGGGGAAGGGCTTCAAGTTGAAGCTCCAACCAACACAAACTTAAAACTCAAGGAAGTTTTTTTTTTTTCCTCCATCTTTTAAGAATAGGTTAACATTCAAAACTTAAAAACATCATTATAAATATATTTTCCTTATATTTCCAGACCCGTGTGCATATTAACTATTATTACAAGATATATTATCTAACTCTACAATATTTGTATGTCAAACAAATTATAAAAAATTAATTTATAAATCAATGATATGAATTCTTAATTCAAACTAATTTAATTGGTTCAATTTTATATTTTCGATACAAAAGTGAAAGAATTAAACTCATTTCTCATATATATATAAAGAAAAATTAAAAAGTTTGACATATATCTATGAACACTCACAAAATTGATTCTTTGATTAGTTGAATGTATGCTCCAATCTAGAAGATTCTCAACATACTAATATTAAAAGAAAATGTCATCTCAACAGGCAACAATTTTTTTTTTAAACTCTTATTACTTCCTATTTTCAGGAGTTCAAAATTATTCTATTCCTTAAAATTGGTGTTTGTATGTGAGGATATATATATTATATATTTTCCTCCAATAACATTTTTTAAAAGACCATTACCAAACAACCCACAAACTAACAATTTCAAAACCCAGCACGATTTCACATGAATTATATTAAAAAAACAAAACATTTTAAAACAAACAAAGATATGTTTGTTTTCAATGTAACATCATTGTATAGATTGAATCCCCACCCTAAAAAGATGCAAACATTGGGAGTTTGACTAATTTTTTTAATGGATTTGAATAATTAAAAAACAAATAAAGGTAGAAGAGTGAAGAATAATATACTTTTAGGGGAAATTTTGGAATATATAATTAAAGGAGAGAGATTGAGAAAATAAATGAAAAGAAGATTGTGTCAGCTATGTAATGTTTGTTTGGTAATTTAAAATAACCGAACTTTCTTAAAAAACAAAAAACATTAAGAAAAAAAAGGAAAAAAAAAGAAGAGATTTTAAGGATTCCTTCTACATTAAATCTATTGTTACTTAGAAACTTTTCCTCCTGACAATGAGACATATTTCAGATTTCAATCAAAAGTGAGATTCCCACTTTGTTCTATAAGGGTAATATTTAAGTAAGGGTGAATAAGTATTTCCACCGTAAATCCAAAATACTTATCCACCATTATCCAAATATTGCTCGTTCTATAATATATATAATGTTCTAAATTAAAGTTTAGGGTTCAGTGTTCTTCAAATTCTCTTCTTTAATGATGGTGATATATAGAAAATTGTTTTTTTTTAGTACAAATTTGAAAGAATAGATACAAATATCGATTTTAGGGATATAACTCGTGAGTATTAAGTAAAAATTGATTTAACACTAAACCAGATAACCAAATGCGCCACCAACTCATTCATAGATCATTTCTTAAATCTTTTGAAAATTCTAATTCTATTTTTCATGTGTAATTAATTATCAATTAAGACATTTCCTTAAAGAAAGGTTATATGGGTAGATAAAAAGTTGGCATATTACTTTTTGACATAAACCACATCTTGAACTAAAAAAAGAACAATCGATTATTTTTATTCAATAATGTTTATAAATGTTAAACATGCAATTTATTAATTACTAATGGTTATATGTCACTAAAATTATTCTCTAATTATTTTTTGACACATGAACTCTAATCTATCCATCAAGTTTCATCATAATTTTGATGCATTAATCTTCATGCCCACATTTATCGGTACTAACAAAATTGCAACATGATTTTTATGGTAAAGTATTCAACATATTTTTTAATTTGTGTGAACTAGTAAATTAGTTCAATATCAATGTCACAGATTCGATTTCGATAACCGGTATTTGTCTCTTCTTTTTCGATATGTACTAAAAGAAAAAAAGCACATGAAATGTAAGATTAACCACCTAGCTTAACTAAATGATAAAGATCTGTTACAAGCTTAGATTCTAAGAATTACAATTTTCAACAAATGCTCACATATATATTCTCTATTTTAAAAATAAAAAAAGTTGCTTTTGTTTTCATTAAAAAAATATCATACAATTAGATAGACGTTGTCGGCCCCTTATATATTAACACATATTTTTTAGGAATTTTGCACTATATAGCAAATTTCTTACTCTACATTAGAATTATAGCAACTTTTTAAAAATATTGCAAATATAACAATTTTTTTTATAGACTCTATCAAACACTGTTGATGGAGTCTATCAAACATTATTGATAGAGTCTATTGATGAAGTCTATTGATGGAGTTTATCAGACATTATTGATGAAGTCTATAAATTTGATTTTACTATATTTGCAAATATTTTAAAAAAGTTGTTATTTATTCAATTTTGACCTTATTGTAATATACATGCAAATTCCCCTATTTTTAAGAGATGTAAAGTTTATTTAGTGATTCTTCACAAACTTAAAATTAGTGTTATTAAAGCAATAGTTAAAACGACATCAATGTATACCTAATAACCTCTACTTTGCAATCGAGTCGAATTATTGATAAAAAAAAGAACAAAAAAAACTTTTCACTATAAATTATAACTGGCAAGGACCAAACAAATATGTCCATAAGAAAAAAACAGAGAAATATATTTTTTTATTCTTAATGTAAGATAGTGAGAGGCATTTCTCTCACCCACATAAAAATAGTGAAAATGATTGGGCATCTGACAAGAACATTAGGCCTTCAAATTTGGCTACATTTTGGGACATTTAGGTTTCATATTAATTAGGTTTCAATTGCATGTGGGGGAAAATGCTTTCTCCCCACACCAATCCTATTTCATTTAAGTATCCCACATGATCATCATCTTCTATATTTCCCTTATTTCCAAAACAATATTTTATTTATTATTTACTATCTACTATCTATCTCCAGAGAAAGAAATATGTTATTTTTGCCATCTTGTTACACTTCGAAAGGGAGTGAAATTAGGCAATTTAATTTCACAAAATGAAAATTGGAATATTTGTACCTTTTGTTCGAATAAGTAATAACTATCCCTTGTTATTTTTTTTTTAATAGTATGACAAGTTAAAATAACACTATAAATTAACGAAACAGTCACATGAATGTCGATAATAGTTACATATGTATGTGTTTGGTTGGCGGTAAAAATAATATAATTGTGAAAAATAAATGATATAAAAAAGACTGAAAAAAAAAATTACAATTAGTAAGAGCTACATAGAACTAAAATGTGAAGAGTCATTTTCTTTGACTAACTAAACATTAAATTATGTCTTGTGAGATTTGATTAATAAATTAAATATAAATCTAGTTAAACTATAAATTATCAAAATTTTAATGAAAAATTAAAAAATATACTTCAATATTGAACTACAAAACAAAAGGTTTAATCTTATATTATATTATCAATCACAGTTGGAGTAGTTAAGCTCCCCAACTTCTTTGTTTTTTCGTTTGTTTAAAACAACTTAATTTGTTCTTTATTATTATCATTATTATTTTTTTATATAAATCTTCCTTCAAAATCTAAAATTGCATTTTTAACGTTTATTTTTTCTTTTTCTTTTTGGTCTATGATTTAATTCGAATTTGATTCATATATTTTTGAAATTAAATATTATTTTCACTAACATTTAATAATATTCATCTTTAATTTTAATGTGTTTTTTTAATTTACTTTATAATAATTTTCTATTTGAATATTTTTTAAAAATTTAAAATTAATTCAATCATCATTTTAATTCTCACATTTTTAACCAACAATTTTTTCATCTCAAGAATTAGACGTACATTATTAAAATATATAAAAATGATTTCCATTTATTTATCCATTTATTTATTTAAATTTTTTTTTTGCCAACAACCAATAGCTCAATCGGCATTATTGTAATCTCAAAAAAAAGAAAAAAAAAAAAAAATCTCTTTCCCACTCACCGGTTTACCCGCTACCCCTGTTTCCTTCCTCTGTCTCGTCTCCACTCCCCTCCCAACTCCATCTCCGGGACCACCCGGTCTCCGGTTCCCACCAAGAACTACATTCCTCATTTTCTTCATTAAATTATCGACATATGCCATTCCTGCAATTCTCCCATTTTCTTCATTATATATTTTTTTAAAAAAGAAAAAGAATTTCGTTGCCTTTTTCGTTTTTGTTCGTCGTCGTCGTTTCGTCTTGCATCTGACCGGTTCTCTGGTTTCTCTCTGCACACAGAAGAAGAAGAGAGAGAAACTGTGAAGAAAACCAGAGAAGATTTCACGCTTTGTACAGAAGAATTGAGACCTAGAAAACCTGCATTTTCATGGACAATCTCCACCATTCTCGCCTCCCCAACCGCGGTTCTACCTCCGTTTCTAAGAAGTTCTGCAATGGCGGTAATGGCGGCGGTGCTTTTGTTGCTCAGACCATCTACGACGACGTCTATGGCGGTCCTCCGAAATTTGGAGTCTCTGCTTTGTCTCCTCGCTTCGAAGACTACGGCGAGATTTTCGGGAGCTTCCACGCCCTCCGTGCTTCCTCGATTCCGATTCTTGATCTTCCGGCTGTCGAGGAATCGGAGGTCTTCTTTGACGCTCGGAGCTCTGCGTTTGACTATGCGGAGGTTTTTGGAGGGTTTGATGGTTTGGATTTCGCGATTTCTTATGAGGAACTCGTTGCTCCGTCCAAAGGCGTTGATGATGTCTCTTCCGATGAGGCTTGGTATGTTTGCGTTTTGTATTCTGTTGGATTTGTTGTGGAATGTGTTGAAATTAGAAACTGACCGTTTCTTATTGTATTTTGTTACGTTTTCTTGTTTTTTTGTTATTTTAGTAAATATTGCTGAGGGGACAAATATCGATTCTCGGGATATGTGACGCTGGTGTTGAACTGGTTTACAACCAAATAATGAAACCATTACGTCATTGACGCATTCGATTTGTTACGTTTTCTTGTTTAGCTCGGTTATTAGGAAAATATAAACATATTGTCGTTTTTTGGGCGTTAATTATGGGCAACATTTTGGTTCGAAGGTGTATGTTGAATCATAACCAGTAGTGTTAATAGTGAGAAGTAGGTATTGGTCTGGATTTCCTAGTCTGAATAGTATGACATTATTTTGTAGATCTTTTCATGCCTCCATTTCTACGATGTCTCGTGGTGTTTGTCTTTGGGACGGGCATGGGTAGGAGTGTTCATTGGCCGGTCGGAGTCGGTTTTGGAAGAAAACCGATGCCGACCACCGACAAGTCGGTTTACTTCGGTCTGTTTTCGACCACATAAATATTGTTAAGGATTCCGACCGATTAACGTTGCTCGGTTGATTTCGGTCGGTTTTGATAATATTTATGAACTCAATTAGAAAAGCAGAGAAGAAAGAAGTAAAAGAAAAGAAAAACACAGAAGAGAAAACAAACGAGTAGAAGAAATATGAAAGAAGAGAGATGAGGAGAGGGAAAGAAGCAGACGAGAATAGAAAGAAAGAAGATAGAAAAAAATAATAATTTTGCACTAGGAAGTGAAATGAAATCATTCTCTATGTCGCATGGTTACATCGGGGTATAGTGGAGCGAATTTTCGATTTCCCAGTTAAAAAAAGAAGAAGAGAAAAGTCATGTTTCTTGATAATTTACCTACTGATGCTACAACTTGATCGTAAAATGTGGTTGTCTTGTTTTTGTCATTCACAGGACTCAAGCAGGAACTGAATCTTTGTCTGATTGTTCTGATCATTCTGGAAATTCTCATTGTATGTCAAATGGAGATTCTAATCACTCATTTGGTGAAAGCACTGAGTTTTGCATATCGTATAACAAAGTAAGCCGAGAAGGCAATGGAGATATATCAAATGGGAAGATACACGTAACCGAGTTGGAGATGCTTCCTGGATTCTCACATCTGGTTGATGAAGCAAATCCCTCAACGAAGGGAATAGATGAGGATCCATCACTGCAGACAAATGATGATGGCTATCTCAATATAGATTTCGATACCGGGAAGGTAAAGGGAAAACATCCAAGGAACATTATGCCACCCCCAGTAGACAGTAACGGGCCAGGATACTTATTTGAGGATGACCTTAGTCGTCAAAATGGATATGGCCGAGGCGTTTTTTGTTCGCATGAAGATTTCATAACCGTATCTGAAATAAGCCTTAGAACTGAGCCCTCTCAAGTTCCGCCACCTGCTCGACCGCCTCCCAAGTTTTCTTTCAGCAAGGGGGACTACTGTAAAATGACTCTAAATTGTGGGGAAGCTACTTCTGACATAATTTCGGATGATTGTTCTCTTCCTATATTTGATGAGGAGGTCGACGCTAGCTCATCTGCAGCAGCCTCTGCTGCAGCTATGAAAGAAGCCATGGAAAAGGCTCAAGCACAGATAAAAAGTGCAAAAGATTTGTGGGAGAGAAAGAAGGAAGGGGTCCATGGAAGGATGAAACTGGATGCAGAAAATGATATGAGAGGAAAGGAAGGAAATTTGACTAAGATTCCGAATCAATTTAAGAGTTTGGCCGATGAAAGGGTGCAGGACGTTGGTGACATTCACGACCATAAAATCAATTTGTCTGCTAGAGAGGAGAGGCATAAGGATGTGAAGGCAGCTGAAGTTTGTTCAACACCATTTGTAGGAGAAGAACTCTTAACAGTTGCTGAAAAGACCGTACCAATTAGAAGTAGGAGTAAGTTTCTTGTGTCGGATAATTATGATTGTTGCAGTGAATGGAAAGATGCCACAGAGTTTTTTGAATTGGCAAGAGAAGATATATCTGGAAAGGGATTTGAATCAGTGAACAATGATGAGACTTCCAACTTCGTGACTAGTCAAATGGGAGCAGAGACCATCATTGAAACATGGGAGGATGATGAAGATCAAGACAAGAAAGGAAAACCATTCCATACGGCTCGTGCTCTGAATGAGGAGGTTAAGAATTTAGTCCATGGAAAGGTCGAAGATAATATAAAACTAAAACCAAACAAAAACGAGACTAGCCAAAAAGAGCAGGTGCAAATTCATCAAGGTGTTTGTGATCTTGAAGAAAATGATAGGAAATGTAGCGTTGTTCAAGAGTTTATGGAAGAAAAAAAGAAAATGTCTGATTCTAGTGAACTAGAGAAACATGAAAAGCCTATTGAGTTTAGACAACTGGGCAGTGAGCTAAAAGTTGAGCAACCAACAATAGATATCAAACAAGAAAAGAAAAAGGTTGTTAAAAGGAAGGAAAATGGAAACATTCTCCAGGAATCTCATAGAAAAGAAAACAATGCAATTACAATGGAAGAAGTCCTTAAGAATGAGAAAAGAGATAAATTGTTCACAGAGGCTTCTGAGATGGATAAACATGAGCCAAAAAAGATGATGTTCTTCGAGCAACAAGGAAACGAGGAATTGGTTCTTGAGGATGAGCAAAAGGAAAAGGGAAAAGACCATGGGGAAAAGGGAAAAGAGCCTTCCAAAGTTAGAGTAAGTGAGGGATCTAAATTAACTCATGAGAGAGAAGATAGCGACAAACGGCCAAAAAAATTTCAGTACAGAGAAGAATGTAAAAAAGTTGATTCATTTCAGCATTTGAACATTGAAGGCATGCCAAGTGATGTGGGCGTGTGTAAAGCGACTAAGATCTTGGTTGAAGACTCAAAAGATAGTGCAGATTTCAAGGGTACAAGTGTGGAGCATGATGAAGTAGAGAAATTGAAAGATGGACACAGAATAAATTCAACAATAGGATCACAAGCATACGTTGAAGTGAAGAATTGTGGGGCATCTGGTGCTGAATATCATATGAATGATGACAATAACCAATTACTCACGGGACTAACTTGTTCAACAGGGATCCCTGGAGAATTCTCTGTTGTAGATGAAAGTGGAGAGAGAAAGACTACAACCACAGTAAATGAAACTTCATCAGTAAGTGGTGGAATTGAAAATCTGCAATCTTACAAAAATTCTTGTGCATCGAGTGCGAGCCAAGCAGAGTTCGAACATAATAAATTTCCAGTGGAAATGGAAGATGCAGATATTCAACTTTCTTTTGAAGTAAGGACCAAAAAAGCAGGCAAAGAAACAAGCTTTCAACCAAAACCTGGTGATACACAAGCAGAAGCAACTAATTTGGAAGATGCAGTTTCATCTGAAAATTCATCAAGCATGCATGAGGGAGGAAATGGAATTGAAGAGAACGTACTTAAGATGGAAGATATGAAAACATCACCTCCTCTGGATAGAAGTGATGAGAAAGCAGGCCATGCTGATGTTTGCATGGAAGAGTTTGTAGGGAGAAAGACGTTTGTCGCCCGAATGGATTCTAATCCTGAACAACCAGAGAGTAACTTGTTCTGTCGCATGGACGATAAAGCGAAGTCCTCTGATCAGGTTGAAAATAAGGGACAAAAAGTTTCCGTTCAGGAGGTCAATGTAAGGGCTGAGAAAGGAAGTGGAATGGAGTCAACTAGGCCAACTATTGCAGGAAGGACATTAAAGAGTGGGGAATTTGCCCATGAGATCAATGCAAATCTGGCCTCAGAAAGAAAGGAAAAGAATGCAAACCAGAGCCATACAACATCTAAAGGAAGGAGCAAAGCAGAATTTGAGAATGATATTCTTCGAAAATTGGAAGAAGAGAGGGAAAGGGAAAGAGAGAGAGAAAAAGATAGAATGCATATTGACAGAATTTCTCTTGAACCACGTGATAGAGTAGGCGCTGAAGCTCGTGAAAGGGTTGCTCTGGAGAAGATGACTGCTGAAGCTCGACAAAGAGCATTGGCAGAGGCACGTGAGAGATTGGAAAAGGCTTGTGCAGAGGCGAGAGAAAATTCATTGGGTGGAAAGGCAACTATGGAGGCAAGGGTAAAGGCAGAGCGTGCAGCCGTAGAAAGAGCAACTGCAGAGGCCAGGGAGCGAGCTGCAGAGAAAGCCATGTCTGACAGGGCTTCCTTTGGGATGAAAGAAAGAATGGAAAGATCCGTTTCTGATAAATTCTCTGCTTCTTCGAGAAACAATGAAATGAGACAGAAGTTTTCATCCTCTGTAAGTATACAATGCTGATACTTTTGTAATACTTGATATTTAGTGCATATCATGATGTGAAATTTAAGTTTGATGGTGAATGTCAGGGTCAGCCCAGCCTACAATCTCAGAGCTTTGGCTCTTCCATTGCTTCAAGATATGCGTACAATGACGGTATCTGATTTGCATCTTACCTATATCTTTTTTGCATGTGGTCACACTTCTGATTTCTGAGCTATCTGTTCTCTACATGAAATTCTGTAATGCAGAGAGGAATGGGAGTGTTGATGGTGAATCACCTCAAAGGTGTAAAGCCAGATTAGAGAGGCATCAAAGGACAGCAGAACGGGCAGTATGCTTCTGATTCTTCGTGGTTTGTGATTACCTTAGCGTTATGAAATGACTTAACACTTTCCTGTATCTTTCAGGCGAAAGCTCTGGCAGAAAAAAACATGCGCGATCTCCTTGCTCAAAGAGAGCAAGCTGAGAGAAATGTAATACTCTTTAAGACATGCGGGATTGCATTTTCGGAAGTTCTCGTTTTTTTAATTTGTGACAGATCATTGAAGCTATGTTATTTGCAGAGATTGGCTGAGACATTGGATGCTGATGTTAGGAGATGGTCAAGTGGAAAGGAAGGGAACTTGCGTGCCTTGCTTTCTACACTGCAATATGTACGTTTATTTATTTGTTTTTACTTTTATCTACAAGGCTGTGTCCTCTGCACTTCAATAACTATCCGTTGAATCAATTGCAAACTTTAGTTGGCAGGCTCGATAGGATGTAATTTTCAATCATCAATGAAAGTTTGTTTTTCCTATCAAAAAAAAAAATTGGCAGCCTCTAGCTTTTGAAGTATCTTGCACTATGGATCCACTAAATTTTTTATCCAGAATTTATTGGATTTAAGTTTGATGAACATAGTTGTAAATGTTTCAAAACCGAGCTTTACTTACGATAAATAGGATTAAGTTATGACCGAGCTTGAATCTGCGGTTTTTTGGGAATAAGCACTTCCAACGACTTATAGAACTAACTAATATTTTACTTGCAGATCCTTGGACATGATAGTGGTTGGCACCCCATTCCCTTAACGGAAGTTATAACTGCCGCTGCCGTAAAAAAAGCTTACAGAAAAGCCACTCTGTGTGTTCATCCAGACAAATTACAGCAACGAGGTGCAAGTATTCAGCAAAAGTATATATGTGAGAAGGTCTTTGATCTACTAAAGGTGTGTTATTGACGACTATATGCCGCATTGTTTTATAGTTTTTGAAATTTTTACTCATTAGAAGAAAAAAAATAGAGTGGTAATCATCACATCTCTGTTTTTCTATTATTTTCATGTGATGTTATCCTTATTACTTTACGAATTGATATCGACAATCCTATAACTCATGCTTTTAGTTGCATCCTTCATGTTCGTTTTTATGCCGACAAGCATCGCAACGTATAAGCTGCCTCTAATATTCTGGGTTGTCACTTTATGATTCTCAGGAAGCCTGGAACAAATTCAACTCAGAAGAGCGTTAGGCCTGAGGTCATTGTCTATAAAGAAAAATTCATATATCTACAACTTTCTGGCTACAACCTGTGTAACTTAGTAGTGCGGGTAAGTGTACACCTCATGCTCATCGAACGTAAGTCGAAAAGGAACATAGTCATAATAGTGGATGAAATATAGAGCCATCTTGTTTGTATATTGGAAATCTTCTTTGCTGTGTATGGAAATGTTGAATTGAAGGAAGAAAGAAGAAAAAGGCCAATCATTGATTCATTTTTTAAAGTGAAAATGACCATATCAAGCTGAAGTGCATATTTATAACATGCAAGGGACGCACGTGCGAGGAAACCCATGGCTGTCTTTGTTGATCATAAAATGAACAGAAAGATAAAGTCAAACAAAGTTGTAGGTGAGCCCACCTTCCAAAAGTCTGCTCATATTTTGTTGCGTGTGACAAGGAAGATTCCAATAATCTTTTTATAATAAGATGAGACCTTTATTTATTGAAAGTCAAAATATTGGAACTAGTAAGCTCAAGCTAGCGTTGCATTTAGCAATCCATTGTTGACCAACTGAAGCCCATAAATCTACAATCCTACCCTTCACAAATCTCTCACAACCAGCCCTCTTTCATTCTAAGCTTTCATTTTCTGCTAACTTTACTTGATAGCCATGTTGAGAGCTTTGAGTACCAGGAGATGTCCTCACAGGTATGAGTATCTCATGGAGGATCCTACCGTTAGCCTGTTGGAAGGGCGGCTGAAGAGGACGACCAGTTTGCCAACCGTAGTACTCGGTAATGGATCGAGGAAACCAACGTCTGCCGAATCTGCTCAAGCGAAACCGAAGCAGTCGAAGAAAGCTTGCAAAGGACTTGCTTTGTTTAGCTTATTCGATATTCGTCGAAAGAGAAAGTCGACGGCCAAGCCGGAATTTGCTAGGTATCTAGAGTATGTGAAGGAGGGAGGGCTGTGGGATTTGAAAGCTAATGCTCCTGTAATTTACTATAAATGATTGAAATCATATTTTTAATTTTCTTTCAGCTATCTATCTGTATCTTTTGTTCTATTAGTAGGGAAAGTAATTTGGCTTTAGCCGACAAGGAAGATTGAAATTACCAACAGTCTTCTAGCCAAGTTCTTCCCTTCTTTTTCTTTTGAATATATTACAGCGTTGAGAGAGGATTTAAACTAGTAACCTCTAAGTTATTAGATTATATATCATATCATTAGAGCGATGTTCTTGTTTTGGCTATTTGTATCATTATGTTATATTCAATTGCAACTTAAATTTTGGTAAGTGATGTGAAGCAACTTCTATTTTATGGTAGGTTTTAGTTTGAGGCTGAAATAAGTATTTGAATGCCCTTCTGCTCTGATGGTTTATAATAATAAAAATACTCTCATAACTGTTATGAAATTGATAGGATCATGACAATGTTGAAGTTGTTGAATTTTTTAAAAATTTGTAAGTTTTGACGGAGGTTTTTTTTTTTTTTTTTTTAGTTCACATATTTTGACGGAGTTATTTGATTATTTTATAGCTGATTTGATTTGATTTGATTTGATGTATTAACTAAACTTAATTTTGTGTCAAACATGGTTTTCATAATATTAATGGGAATTTTTTAGTTCACAAGTTTTGACGGAGTTATTCGATTGTTGATTTGATTTGATGTATTAATTAAATATAATTTTGTGTCAAACATAATTTTCAATAGCAATTCTTGGGGATTGTATTTTTAATTATAACATTTTTT
>JBBMEF010000025.1:6085539-6096634 GCA_037832685.1 Sicyos baderoa
CCATCTAAATGGAAACTTCCAACCAAATGGGCAAATGGGTAAATCTCCTATTTTTAATATTTAAAATTATAAAAATAAAATCTAGCCTTGCAAATACTTTCCGAATTTTTTAATTTTGCAATTAGTTTTCTAATATAGTCTAGATATGCTAAAAGCTCTTTTTTTAAAACAAATTGAAAAATGATTTGAGTCTATATACGTAATTATTATTATTTTTATTTTTTTTAAAACGTGCTACTTATAATATTTTTTAGTTTTTTTACAATAAATGAAAACCCCTTAGGAATTTTTGTATTTTCTCTATTGTTTTTTTTTTGTTACTAAAATTAGTTGGTAATTTAACAAAATTGAAAGAGTATAGTTCAATTCGAATTGTTGTTGATACAATCCTGAAGTTAATCCAAATTTTTGGAAAAGGACCGACAAACCCTACCCAACAAACTCTACAAGATAATCATTGTACTATCAACTCATTCGGTATCAATTTATACATTTAAACGTTGAATCGATAAAAATTCCTTAATTAATACATTTGATAATCATTGTTATAAATAATTATTTTTAGTAATTCAAAATTCAGATAATAGTTAGAAGCTAATTCTTATATGTGTTTGAGTACATACAATAGTTAATTGAAAAAGTTTTGATGAAGATTTATTTATTTTAGTACAAGTTAAGAGATTATAAATACCGATTTTTCAGGTTTCGAATCTATGATACTGATATTGAACTGATTTACAACCAACTAATAAAACAACTATGCCACTAACCTATTTGGTTGAGCAATGTGATAGTGAAAATTGAGATAAATAATAACAATTATTTATTATATGAATAATAATTATTAGTGTCCTAGAGATGTTATCAATTACTCTTTTTTCACACTTGATGTTGGAGGGTCAAATGACCTATCAATTTAAGTCCAAACTTTCATAAGTGTATCAATGTACACCATATTTAGATTTTGTTTTGTTTTTGTATTTTTTTTAAAGAAATGTATATTTAGATTTTGTTCGAATAACATAAGTTTATACATTACAAATTATCAAAGTAAATCAATTCTTACATGTCACACGTGTATGGTGTATAGATTTCTTAAAATTTCTAGACTGTTCATTTAAAAATTGTCAATTATTTAAAATTAAGATAAAACTAATTCACTTAAGAAAATGTAAGGGCATGTTTGACCCATGGACGAACGGAGGAGTTGGCTTGACTTGGCTTCTATTCCATGTTTACCCCATAACTTTCATAAGTCCATCCAATTCCTATCCAACTCCACGCGTGGGTCCCACATTTTTATTTAAATATTAAAATGTTAAAAAACTACTCAATATTTATTTTTTTATTTAAATAAAAACTCCAACAATTCACCCTCCATCTCATCAAAGATAACTTTATTATTAAAAAACTATTAAATATCTATTTTTTTATTTAAATAAAAACTTCAACCATTCTCTTTCCATTATATTTAACATAACTTTATCTTTTCTTTTCTTTCCCCCCAAACATAAATTTATTTCACTTATCTTCTCTTTCGATCCCAATTCAACCCAACCCAACCTATCCTTTCAAAGTCAAACATGCCCTAAAAATTTAAATTGATATGTATATAAGTTTGCACATGTGGATAAAATGTGTAAATCGATACAGTTCAAAGTTTAATATATACTTTTTAAATTCAAAAATTCAGAATTTTTGTTGATTCAATCTTGAAGTCTAGGATGTTTTTAATAATAATCGATTAATTGGAAAAGGGGAGGTGTTTCTAGATAAACCCACGCACTTTTTGAGGCTCCAATATATCTAAAGAACAATTATTATATATAAAAATAAATAAAATAATAATGGATAGAAGGAACAAATACAACCACAACAAACATGGATAAACAAGTTCAAAACAGAGATTCAATGGATATTATATTTGTCTTTTAAAAATAAGTGATTGGCTATTATATTTTGCTTTTAAAAACTACAAATTAAAGCTTTTAAAAAATAAAATAAAAAACAAATTAAAATTGGATATTATATTTGGTTATTAACAATCCACCTCAATTTTTTTAGCACAGACAGTGAGGTGTGTGGAAACAAATAGACACAGAGCCGCTAGTACTTTTGACATTTTTATTTGGGGAATTTGTATATATATTACAATAAAGTAAAAAAATTGCATAAATAGTAAAATAATAAAAATATTTGTAAATATAACAAAATCAGATTTATAGACTCCATCAATAGTGTCTGATAGAGTCTGATAGACTCCATTAATAATGTCTCAATAATGTCGGATAGAATCTATCAATAACATCTAAAAAAAGTTGCTATATTTGCAATATTTTGAAATGTTGCTATAATTTGAATGTGGGGTAGAAAATTTGTTATAAAATACAAATTTTATTTTTATTTTTAATAGTTTTATACTTTTAGCTGTGCACTATATATTATATAAAAAAAAATCTAAAATAAAAAAATAAAAAAAATTAGATTGTACATTTTTTAATATGCAGCCGAACAAACTGATTTCATTTATTTAAAAGCAGTAATATTTTCAATGTAATAAATGGTACTAAAAAAACAAGAGTGTCTCATCTTATTATAATTTTTGAGTGCAACAAAATCTTCAAAATTGGCCATTCGTGAAGCTCAATGGATAAATGTGTGTTTAAATATGTTTTAAAATGTCCCCAAAATTTAAAAAGAAGCAAATTTGACTTTTCTAATCTCACTGACATTTTCCATCCCTTGACCTTTGTATACCCATTTCGTAATTTCACACTTTAATTTTCTTTTATCCCATTTTTTACTTTATTTTAATAATGTATGTAAGTGACATCATCATAATAGATGTAGGCGGGCGGGAAATTCCCAATTAACCGGTTATAAGTATGAATCTATGATAGTAAAATTGAGGGTATTTTTTGTCTTTTGGATTTAGATGGAGCAATTACTAATGAATTTAGAAAAAAATACGTGTTGTAAAAGATAAAAAATAATATTTAAAATAAATTTGTAGGTTAAATTCAATTTTGAATAAAGTTAACTTCAAATTTAGTTCAAAAAAAAGAAAACTATCAAACTGTGATCATGATGATGAAATAAATTTGCACCAAACAAAAAAATTACTAGACCAACCACCTCTTGAAAATTAAAACTAATATGTAATTTATCCCTTTTTTTAAGTACAAAATGTAATTTATCGTAAATACATATATATATTTTAATTACATATATAAGAAGTCTGTAGAAGGCACACTTTTCAATACCAAAAAAATGTTGGACTACGAAATCACCAAAACGACACCGTACCGCACGTTCCTTTCATTTGAATAAAAAAATATAAATTCCAGAAAACACTTCTTTGGACGACACGTCGGAGAAAAAAAGCTCATACGAAAACCCCAAAACACTCTGTTCCAAACAGCCATTCCAAAGAGCAAGGAAGGGCATTCCGGGTATTTCACACCCGGTCAGAATTGAGCACGGGCAAAAAGGGCAAAAAGAGAGAAAAAAGGGTTCAAATATTTGCGGAGAAGGCGAGTGCGTGGGTGACAAGGCGAAGAAGAGAAAGAGGCGCTAAGCTAAGCTAAGCTTGGAGAGGAGGTTTTCAATTTCGTATTTAATTTTAATCGTCTTTTTTATGAACAACGGTGAAGAGTCTAGAGGAATCGAATCTCCACAGAAAATGCGACTTTGTGTCTTCTCTGACTTCGTTGTCGCCGCTTGCGCTTAGGGCTTTTTTTCCTCCATCCATCGTCCTCTTTCAGGTACTTTCTCTTCTTGGATTTTGTGTGATGTTGGATGTTTCAACGAGGGTTATGGAGGATTTGTGTTTTTGGGATTTGGGGTTGGGTGGAATCTGCGGATTCTTGATGGGGTTATTGGGTTTTTTCTTTCCTCGTTTCATTTTGTGTTTTTTGTACCATTTCTGTTGGTGGGTTATCTTTTGTTTTGAGGTTGGAGGTTGAGCTTTGTGATTTTGTTATTGTTTTTGGGTTTTGGGGGTTGGGTGTAATCTGCGAATTCCTGATTGGATTTATTGGGTTTTGTTTTCTTCCTTTAATTTTGTGTTTTTTGGATGATTTTTGTTTGTGGGTTACCTTTTGTTTTGAGGTTGAAGGTTGAGCTTTGTGATTTTTTTTTTTTGGGGTTTTTGAGTTGGGTGTAACCTGTGAATTCTTGAAGGGGTTTATTGGGTTTTGTTTTCTTCGTTTTATTGTGTTTTTTTATACGATTTCTGTTTGTGGGTTATCTTTGTTTTTAGGTTGGAGGTTGAGATTTGTGATTTTTTTTAGGATTTATCTGTTTTGAGTTTTTTTTCGTAGCTGGTGTTACTTGTTTGTAGAATACCTAGTTTTTGAGATGTTTATCTGTGGTGTTTTATTTGAATTCTTTTGTATTTTATAATTCCAAGGTTTATGTTTATGCTTTATTTTTATAAATTTTGGCTGAATGGGCTTTCCAGTGTGGGGGCGAGTTTTCTTTAGGCTTTAGCAATGTTTTTATTTTAAGTGCAATTCGAGTGAGGTTTTGGGATTATTATATACTCACTCTTGTTGCACCTTTTGAATGCAGAATCATGCCAACGTTTACTACAATTGCGTTGGATAGGTTGTTAGAACCTGGAACTTCCAAATCTGTCGATAAGCCCCTTCCTAAACCTAAGCCTACTTTCAGCTTTAGCATTACCCCGAGCACGAAGTTGGAGAGGAGAAATAGCTCATCAGTTGCTGATAGAAAAGTTCCGCGGCCTCAAATAAAGCCAGCACTTTATACCACTCCAGAGACAACTCCTCTCCCGGATTCACCATCTTCATTTCCTCCTTCCCCTTATATTGTCAATCATAAGCGGCGTGGGCCTCGTCTCTTGAAGAGTTTCTCCGAGGATGATGTCTCCTCTCGTCCAAAGATAAATGATAAGGTTATAGGAAACGGGGGTGGGAATGGTTCAGATGGAAATGATGTAAAATTGGCTGAGGGTGCTTCTGCTTCTGTCGGCGTGCCTGTTTCAAACAAAGATGGACAAAGAAATGGTCTAGATTGTGCTAGTAACAGTAATGTTGCTCAAAATGGGAGTGCTGATGGTGATCATGGTGCTAATGCTGTTCAACTTGGGAGCAATCACAGTAATCATGATAGTATAATGTTGAGCAATGGTGTTGCACTGGAAAAGGAATCATTGAAGGTTGATGTGATTAATTCAGAAAGCGTTGGAGATACTGAAGACTTCTTTGACCCTCAGGATTCTTTGAGTGTTATGAGTAACACAGATGGAGAAGATAATTGTTTCGAACGTTCAGCCAGGGCTGGTACTCCTATGGGGGAATTTTATGATGCTTGGGAAGGTAAACATGATTCTATGCATGAACAATGTTATTCTGTTGTACATTTTTTTATCGCATCGTTTTATTTTACTAACTGTTCTTCTGTCTAATCATGCAATTTAATTTTGGGTGGCTGGTATTATGTTTTCCTTTTTAAAAACCATCGGCCTAGTGGTCAAGAGTATCATAAGTAACTTTGAGGTGATCATAGTACGGTCGCCTACCTGTAATCTAGGAAATAATTTCTTATGGGTTTCCTTTGCATTCAAATTTTGTAGTGTCGAGTGGTATCTTCCATGAGAATAATTGAGGTGCATTTAAGTTTGCTTGAACATTCACGTTATCCAAAAAAAATCCTTTTAAAATGAACTTTTATGACTGTTTAGTGCAAGGGATTTTTTCTTCGTTCTTTTTAATATTCTTGTGCAAGTGGAATTGGATGAGAAATTGCATATGATATTTATCAATTGTAGTTAGGTTGGATATATTATGATGAAAGGTAGAAACTACGCAAGTAGAAAGCTTGAATATTGGACGGAATGTTGATTTTAGCCTCTGATTAACTTTCATAAATTATGATTGCCAACTTCATGTAACTTCAATACCACGTGACTTCGTTTCTGCAGAGCTTTCCTCTGAGGGTTTGTCACATCCTTCTATTCCTGATATTGAAGCTGAATTGCGTGAAATGAGACTAACCCTATTGATGGAACTAGAAAAACGAAAGCAGGCCGAGGAAGCACTGAACAAATTGCAGGGTCAGTGGCAGAGGCTTAGAGAACAGCTATTGTTTGTAGGATTAACCCTCCCTTCAGATCCTAATGTAGCCACAGAAGGGGAGCAGTTAGATTCTGACCCTGCTGAAGAATTGTGCCAACAAGTTAATCTTGCTAGGTTTGTGTCAGATTCTATTGGAAGAGGTATAGCGAGGGCAGAGGTGGAAACTGAGATGGAGGGGCAGCTTGAAGCCAAGAATTTTGAGATTGCTCGATTGTTGGACCGACTCCATTACTATGAGGCAGTGAATCATGAAATGTCCCAGAGGAATCAAGAAGCTGTTGGTAAGGACCTGTTAACCGCTACTAGTATTTTATTATTCAGATTGCGTAGCGTGTGTGTGTGTTTTTTATTATATATTTACATATAAAACTAACTAGGAATCAAAGCTTTGCCCTACTACATATTTGGGGCATCTGCACTAATACTAATGTTCGGACCTGAGAGACATTATGCGATTTTACAATTAAGTTCACTCGTGGGTTTTAAACTTGGGATCTCCAAGAGAGCATACCTTGGAGACCTCAAGCCTCCATCGGCTGCCCTTTGGGGACTTCAGATCGCTAAGTGTTGATAACCACGACCTCTTTGTTATCTTTTTTTTTTTTGCAAGGCAGCTGTGTGTTAAGGGTGTATATTGCATTGTTTGCTTAATTTATGACTGTTTTATATCACTTTCAATCTGTTGCATTGTTTGCTTAATTTCTGTCTGTTTTAAATCACTTTCACTCTCTGTTCCCTAGATATCTCTTTACTCGTTTGTTGCTACGACTTCATATTTTTATCAAACTTCCTTCTAATATATAGAGGGAAATAGTGAGTTGTTAGATGATTGTGACTAAATTAGAAACTTTTGTGCCTATAATGCCTACGATTAAGAGGGGTATGACTTATGAGTATGATGGGAACAACTATAAGGTAGAAGGCGTGGTTTTTCAAAGGGCCAGTCTTACATGCAAAGTAAGGGGGGACGGCCTAGGCTAGTCATTGGATTCTTCTAGTTGACATAATCATGGGTCCAAACCTTCAGTGGTCTCGCCTATGTAGAATTTTTTTCTAATAATGTCTTCACCACCTATTTATGAGTTAATTTCTTACCATGGGACCATAGTCGAGTTGCGCGTAAGTTGGCTCTGACAGCATAAAAAAAAAAGTTTTGACGAGTGAAGCTTATCTGATCAAACTATAGTTCGTGGTTGACTTGATCTACTTTCAGAAACAATGCAGATGCAATGAACAGACCATTTAGTATTATTGTCTACTGTAGACTAATTTATTATGATCATTCTGAGTACTCCCAATGTTGTTTTAGAGTGATCCACTGTTATTGATGGATTTTGAAGGATTATAGCAGAAAAATATTTGTTTGTAAATCTTTATTTTTTTTCTTCTTTTCCTTGGAGATCCTATTGCTCTTTCAATATGGATTTCTGGTTCCAATTAGTTGTGAATTGTCCAAAAGTTGCCACAAATTCTAGCTCATTTTTTCTAGGATCCCCACTGGTTCTAGATGTAGAACAAGATTCCTTTAGATCCATTGGTTTCTAAGCTTCCTACAGTTCTACCCAACTTGACCTTTGTGCTTTTTTCTTTCTTAAGTTGTCAAGGATAAAAGAAAATTCAGACAATGATGAACAAAATCTTTTTTCCCTACATTGTTGCTTCAATTCTCTGTTACCATTGATTATGCATCAAATCTTCTGTACTATTGACTGCTTTGGCCATGTTTATTTGGTTTCCAGATTTGGCGCGGCGTGAGAGGCTGAGAAGGAAAAGGAGGCAAAGATGGATGTGGGGTTCGGTTGCCACTGCAATCACACTCGGCACTGCAGTCTTAGCTTGGTCGTACCTTCCATCGGGAAAAGATTCGTTATCCATCGACCATTCTAAGGCTACCGAGCACGATGATGCAATAGATTGATAACTGCTGATGACACAGAAGTAGTAGCTTATGTACCTTGTTATAGAAGGAAAAATAAAAGGGAGCCATACATCATATCAATTCATGTGGTATAATGTTACAAATGTTTGTTGCTTTTGTCTGAAGTATTCGCATGCTGATGGTGTATAGTAGGTCTTATACTTCACCGGCCCTCATGATTAAAGGTAAAAAAAGAGGTTCATTCTTGATAGTTTTTTTATTTTTTCAGATCTAACAGGGTTATAACACCTGAAAATTTTGGATATTCATGGAAAATTGATAATACAGTGAACACTGAACAGTGGTTGAAAACTTGCGTAGTACCAAATAATTGAGTTGGAATTTCTGATGAACTATTTCTCAATAATGCTTGTTTTTATCCATTCATTTTTACAGCACAGATAGCAGGTACAATAGTGTTTTTGGAGCCATATTTACCTACCTTATTTTGGAAATATCTATCCATCATTGAAATCACATATTTTTATTGAGGCGTTTGGGGTAACTGAACCTTTGTTTTATGATAATAACTCTGGTTAAATTAAGGTGTGTTTCAAATACATGTTATTATAATTTATATTTGGATGTGTTATCACAATTGATCTTAAAAATATATCTTTGCGTTTGAAGTAGGGTGGATATCCTTATTTTGTTTTATGAATGGACTTTAATGTTTGCAGATGTGGCATATGAGAGAGATTTGATCTCAAGCTTATGAATAAGCATGTGAAGTAGGTCTAATTTTGGTTCCTTAATTTTGTCTTCCTTTTTTTTTATTAATTTTTAATTAATGTAGAATTGACCTATCAATGTTAAATTTGGTTTTCTAAGATTTTTGATGTTTGGGAAAGCTTGTATGGATCTCGATATCAAGGAAGGAACAAATCATATGTTTGACTTTATATATTTGAGATCTCAAAAAAATTTATTGGTTAAATTGAATGAGTTAATATTTCTTCCTTGTATATTAGAAAAATGTCGCTTTTTTTCAAGGTTTTAATGGGTCAAGGTGATAAGATTAAGCTTTTGTTTTAATTAATTATATTTTTATCTATGTTTTTTTTTTTTTTTTTTTTGAGGAAGAGGGTTTAGTGTTTAGAATAAATATGTCCAATTTTGAGATCAAAACATAGTCGGACATGAAGCGAAATTGATTGGTTAAAATAGCAATAAACTTTAACCTTCTTTTTGTAAGGACTTAAAATTTAACATGCTCCAATCTGTCGATTCTAGGTTTTAATGGGTCCGTCCCTAAACTGTGACACCGAGATACTTTGAAGGGTATTCTACGTTAAGTGTTTTCCAGCGTCCTCGAAGAAGGGATCTCTCATGGAAGCATGTCTTGAAGTCCTTAGCCTCAACTGTTGGGCTGAACTATCCTTTGGAGACTAAGTTTCTTTAGTTTTCATAATGAAATCCATAAGCTTCCACTCTGTGTTTAAATTATAGGCTTGGATCATGGGAATGGCATCCTATGTGAAGTCCATTGACAGAAACCACTTGCTAGAAGCTGGTTTAGAAGGACTCTATGGACACTCATCACCTCAAAAAGTGAGACTCAACCCTGGGACAGACTTCATTGTAAGTAAATTTACAACTAATATAAAAGAGTTGGAGACCAGAGTTTGGATTAGGGGTGAAAAAGAAAACCGATAAAAAACGAATATTATAATTAATTTTAAAAACAAAACCCTAACTCATAATCTCATTCTTCACGCTCCTTTCTCTCCACCCGTCCAGCGCCTTCGTCCTTTTCACGATTCTCATCTCAGAATCGATCGGAAAATAATGGAGGAGGCGCTGCAGTTCGCCGGCGTGAAGGAAGCGGAGGCGATGGTGGACGTCCGGTGTGGGATTGGGGAAAGTGCTAGGTATTTGGAGCCAAATGTTCAAGCCCAACGAGCTCAAGCCATTTATGCGGCTTAAGGTGTGTTCTGTTTTGTTCTTTTAAGTCTTTTGTATCGTTGTTTTCTCTACACTTACTTCTATTATTGGAGGAATTCCTCTGGATTGGATTTAAGAGAGGAAGATGAAGGGAATGACAATTGGTTTGAGCTTTCTCTTTCTTTCCTTTTTCAAATGCCAAGCAATAAAAAAAATCATAAAAAGTATACCAAACCATAGATTGATCAAATTATTTGAATGCTCTTTTTTTAGAAGAGTTAGAGACGATAGTTTCTGAATTTGAAATTATTTTGAATAATAAAAAATAAGGCCCATCTAATAATCATTTTGTTTTTGAAATTTAAGCCTATTCTTACTCAAATTTTTTACAATGGATTTCATCATTCCTACTATATATCCATATTTTCTAAAGAAAATAGATTTTGGTTTTGTTTCTATAAATATATGTGAGAGGTAGATATGGAATATAGTTGTTATATATTTAAATTTTAAAAATAAAAAACAAGGCATAAATAATTAGAAAAATGATTAAAAATGAGTTAATTTGAATAATTAGAAATGAAGAATAATTAAAAATAAATGATTAAAGATGATTGGTAAAAAATGAATATTTATTTTGAATGATTAAAAATGAAAAGTTATTATCCAATGGTTTGATGTGATTGACTATCTCATTTGGTATTAATCCATTTCCACTCTGTCACGAGTTCGATCCCTGAAATCGGTATCCGTTCCCCAAACTTGTACTAAGATAAAATACCTGACTGTTGAACCAAAATAGCTTTCTATCTATATTCATGTGTTGAAACAAAGTAATGCTTACAATCAACTTTTGATGCAGCCATTATAATTCATCTCCACTACTTGGACTTGGTGTTCAGGAAAGTTCCCACAATTTTCATGGCCCTTCTCTAACATTATGATCTTACTCCGTCGCCAACACATCCGGAGAAATTTTACAGTTTTCGCAGTCGCCGGAACGGAGACGAAGGATCTTCACCGTCTAAATACAAAATGCGAGCCTTCAAATTTCTTGAATACCCATTTCGCAGAGCAGGTAGATTTGGCTGAAGCTAACAGCGAGTTGAAACAATTAGTGAGAATCGGCCACTTGAAAGATGCACGCCACATGTTCGATCAAATGCCTCAAAGGGATGAGGTTTCGTGGACT
>JBBMEF010000025.1:6096734-6114072 GCA_037832685.1 Sicyos baderoa
CAAACTTCTAGTTAAGCTGAATATTAATGACATTTCCATTTTGAGAACCAGTGAGTATTCTTACTTGACTTCGAGAGGAGCAAGCAACAAACCATTGTTATTCTGATCGTAGGTTATAACGAACCTTCAGAAATAAGGTTCGCCTACGAGCACATCTCGCAAAGATAAAGGTGAGTTCGAGAGAACCGACTAAATACTCGAGAGAGTATCGTTGAGAACTCGAGAGAGTCCAAGGATTGATGTGTAGTTCGCCTGGTGCTGTGTTGTTTGGTTAGCGAGTTTGAGTTCGAGAGAACTAAACGAAGAGCTTGAGAAAGCCAACGTCTAGAGCTCGAGAGAGCCAAAGAGAAGCATAGTATGTTGTAGTAATTGTTCGCTTAGTTTAAGTGTTTGAGTTCGAGAGAACCAGACCAAGAGTTCGAGAGAACCGCTTCTAAGAGCTCGAAAGAGCCAACAGAGTAGCGAGCGATATTCGTCCTTAGCCTATGAGGTTTTGCCTAAGCGAAACCGCCCGACGAATCATATTCCCTTCCAATGTTCGTTTTTACTTCATTTAACTTAGTTTAATCTCATTTCTACTTTTAAAACATTCGTTACCAAACTCTCTAGATTTCGCTTGAACATAAGTTCAACTTTTTCCTGTGGAGATGACCTTTACTTACTTTAAAGCTTGCTACAACAAAAACTGTGTATACTTGCACATTTCTTAGGATTTCACACTTTCCTTATGTTAGAGAAGAGTTCGTTTTAGCGAACACAACATTGACACGTCATCATTCTCTCCGTTTATACTTCATTTATTTATATATTGATGTGAAATTTCCATACAATTATCAATTTTATTATTATCAATATGTTAAGTGAAAATTGGTGAAAGTCATGTACAAGAAAGTTGGAATAGGAAGCTGCTTTGATTAAAGAGACTTGTCCAAGATGCAGCCTAGAGAAACAATATACTTATATAGGTAGGGCAGTGACTGACCTGTACAGAAGAGAGAGGAGCAATACAATACCTTAGAAAATTTTAGTAAATAAACCAACATTACATGCATTAACACAGAATTAAAAAAGCTATACGGTAATAACGTATCTTATTAATTGATTTTTTCTCTCACACATATTTATGCATATATTATTTTTTAGATCTAGTTGAGTTGGGTTGAAGAGTCAAATAAATCATAGAATCAACCCAATTTAACAAAAAATAGAAAATCATAAATCAGATTCAATCCAAATAAAATTATAATCCAATCCAATTATAATCCAATCCAATTCTTATCGTTTAGGTTGGATAGTCCGAGTAATTTGAATTATCGATTTTTTGTATACTTCTAATCATTAACATTGTTGTTGAGGTTAAAGAGTTAGTTCCTCTTATGGGAAGCTTGTCATTTTCCCTTTACTTAAAAATATTACAACATAGTTACTAATATGTCAGTTTATTATTTTACCTCTGATTTTTTTTTTTTTTTTGGACAACATTTTACGTCTGATTTCTACTCCTTTTATTTTGGTATAGTTAGGTTTGTCGTTTGGAATTCGGGAATTTGAATTTAAAATTTGGGGATTTGGAATTAGTTGTTTGGTAAATGTAAAGATTCTGGAGGTTTAGAATCTGAGATTTAAAAACCTAATCTTTTAAATAAACCAAACAACATTATTTTTTATTTTGGATTATCAATATAATAAATCAAACACAATAATTAAAGCCCCGTTTGATAACCATTTCGTTTTTGGTTTTCTGTTTTTGATTTAATATTTTAAAAACAGATTCGTTTGATAACCAATTTTTGATTTTGTTTTAAAAATTCTAAAAACATTTTTAAAATATTAAAAGAATTATAAAATCTAAAAAAATAGCTTTTAAAAACAAAGTTTTGTTTTTGTTTTTTAAAAAATATCAAAGAATCAAGAATAAATAGTAAAAAACTAAAAAAAGCCAAGTGAAATGTGAAATATGAAAACAAAAAACAGTTATCAAACATGTTTTTTGGTTTTTAATTTTTAAAAACAGAAAACTGAAATGAGTTATCAAACATATATTGTTTTTATTTTTCAAAACAAAAAATCAAAAATAAAAAATAAAAAACTAAAAACAAAAATCGAAAAATGAAATAGTTATCAAACGGGCCTTAAGATTTCGAGAAATTTAATTACAGTAGTAGATTCTAAAAAATTCAGATTCTTAGAATTCTAATCCACAAACCAAACAAGGGCGACGATTTGAATTTACCGGGAAAAAAAAGTGATAAACTTATTTCAAAAAAAGAAGAAGGGCGATAAATTCAAATTGTGTAGATGGAATTTGAATTTAGTACGAAACCAAACCGTACGTCACCACAAAATTAAAGGAAGTGTTAAAGACATGAAAACGACACCGTACAACATATTCCTTTTCGTTTCTGAAAAAATATGTATTCAATTTCCAGGATAGCGGGAAAATTTTAGTACGAAAAGCCCAAAAACAATCTCCCCTCCAACGCCCTTTCCAAACATCGAGGAAGGTCATTTACGACTTTTCAACCCGGCCAGTGCCACAGGCAAAAAGGACAAAAAAAAAAAAAAAAAAAGAAAAAGAAAAAGAAAACATCTTCTTTTTAGTCCATAACTTTAAAATCCAGTTTAATTTGATCGTTGTTTTTTAAATTAGATGCTTTTAATCTTCCTATTTCAATTCATTTTATTTTCAAAATTAAATTTGTGTAAAAATTAAAATAATCACATTTCAATATGTTAAAATTTTAAACTAGTAATATTTTTGTTAACATTATGTCAGATAATTAATGATTTTATTATTTTATAGATTAAAAATAAATATTATTAAAATATCACTAATAAAATATTTAATTTCAAAACATAGTTGAAATTTACCCTCATATTTAGTAATGAAAAAAAGTAAATTATAAGTTTGTTTGTTTTTTCTTTTTTGAGAATTTATAAGTTTGGTCTTTATACTTTGTAGAAGTTAAAGTTTTAACTTTTATAATTTTAAAAATTAGAATTTAATCGAGTGATTTGAGAAACTTAGAATTTAATCTATATGATTTTAAAAATTAAAATAAGTTTTTATAATTTGATAAAATTTAAAATTTGATTTATCTTTTTTAATCGTTAGTAAATTGAGTCAGTAAAAGTTAGTTACGTGAAATTTAACCTGAATAACTAATTTTCACCTATATATAATTTAAATTAAATTTTAATTTTTAAAATTGGAAATTATCTAAATTATAATTTTTAAAACCATAAAAGGAGTTTATAATTTAGGAGAGGAAAAAGATATTTGGAATAGGCCATCGTAATTTGGGTAAAAAAAAAAGAAAAGAAAGGAAAAAGGGGTCCAAATATTTGCGGAGAAGGCGAGTGCGTGTTCGACAAGGCGAAGTCGAGGCGGTCGTTGCGATCCCTAAGAACAACTACAACAAAATAAACTTGGAGAGGAGGTTTCCAATCTCTCTCTCTTCAATCCCATTTGTTTTCAAATCCTCTTTTTATTCATCAAGGACGGGGAAGAAGAATCTACACAAAATCAAATCAAATCGTTTCTGGAAAATGGAACTTTCTAATCTTCTTTAGCAACACTCCGGCTTCTCCCCGATCCTCTTCCTTTTCCAGGTACTTTCCCTTCTCCATTTTTTTTTTTTGATTTTGAACGAGAATTCGTGTTCTGGGTTGTTTTGTTTTTGGTTTTTAGGGCTTGGGTGTGCGGGAAATCTGAGAATCCTTCATGGGTTCTGTTCGGATTTCTTTTTCTTTCTTTAATTTTGAGTTTTTTGTATGATTTGTTTGGTGGGTTTTCTTTGTTTTGCAACGTTTCTTACGATTTATCTGTTTTGAATTTTGTTTGTAGCTTCGTTTTTGGTGTAATTTGTTTGTGGGAATTTGGAATAGCTAGTTTTTGCATCCATGGTTTTTTATTTGAATTCTGTTGTGCTTTATAAGACCACGGTTTTGGTTTATGCTTCATTTTTTGAGTTTTGGCTGAATGGGGCTTTTTGTTTGCTTTTAGCTTTTAGCAATGTTTTGTTTTAAATTTGTGCAATTTGATTGAGGTTACTTTTGGGAATTATTGTGTATATTCACTGGGTTTGCTGCACCTTTGAATGCAGAATCATGCCAACGTTTACTACGATTGCGTTAGATAGGTTGTTAGAACCTGGAACTTCCAAATCTGTCGATAAGCCCCTTCCTAAAGTTACCTCTAACCGTGCGCCGAGCACGAGGTTGGAGAGGAGATATAGCGCATCACTTACTGATAGAAAGGTTCAGCGGCCTCAAATAAAGCCAGAACTATATACCACTCCGGAGGCAACTCCTCTCCCCGACTCACCATCTTTGTTTTCTCCTTCCCCTTATATTGTCAATCACAAGCGGCGTGGGCCTCGTCTATTGAAGAGTTTCTCTCAGGATGGTGACTTCTTTAGTCAAAAGACAAATGATAAGGATACAGGAAATGGTAGCGCGAATGGTTTGGATGGCACTGATGTAAAATCGACCGAGGGTGCTCCCGTTACTGTCGATATACCTATCCCAAATAAAGATAAACACACAAATGGTCTCGATCGTGTTAGTAGTACCAATGTTGGTCAAAATGGGATTGTTGATGGTGATCATGGTGCTACTGCTGTTCAACTTGGAAGTAATCTTAGTAATCATGAAAGTAGTACAATGTTGAACAATGGTGTTGCTCGGGTAAAGGATTCATTGAAGGTTGTTGTGTCAAATTTAGAAAGTGTTGGAGATCCTGATGACTTCTATGACCCACAGGATTATTTGAGTGCCAAGAGTAACACAGACGGAGAGGATAACGGCTTTGAACGTCCAGCCAAGACTTATACTCCTATGGGGGTATTTTATGATGCTTGGGAAGGTAACATGATTCTATGCATTGAAATTTGTATTCTTTGACTGTTCTTGTGCTTAATTATTCAATTTAGTTTTTCATAGTTGGTACTTCATTTTTAAATAACTTTTTCACTTCTTTTTTTTCTCTATCAATTTTTTAGTATTCAAAGTATAAATGGATCAGAAATTGCATAGTATATGCATCTTTTGTTGTTAGGTTGGATATGTTATCAATTCATTTATGAAAAGAACCAAGGAAAACAAGGTCTCCCTCCCAAAATCCTCTCAGAGAATCCCTAAAATGTCTTAATACTCAGATGCAAAATAAAGAAACAACGAAAGTTTTAATACTCTCATCCTCTGCCCTCTAACAACCTCCTACCGGGCCCACTCATTCAATAACAAAATCCTGCAAATCGTTATCCAGCTCAGCAACAACATATTCCCTCATTCGCTTTCACTCACTTTCGCTTGCTTCTTCCTTCGCGAATACACCTTCAAGCCTGGCGAAGGTGTATCAGAAAGCTTAGACCCCGTTTGATAACCATTTCGTTTTTTGTATTTGGTTTTGAAATTTAAGCTTTTTTTACTTTCCTACCATGTGTTCTATCTTTCTTACAATGTATCCATACCAAATTTCAAAAACAAAAACAAGCTTTTGGAAGCTATTTTTTTTCTTCTAAATTTTGGATTGGTTTCTAAAAATATAGGTATGATGTAGATATCCAAGTAAGAAAAAACATATTGTATAATAGTTGTTGTAGGCTTAAATTTCAAAAACAAAAAACAAAAAACAAAATGTTTATCAAACGAGACCTTAAATGTTTGGATTGGATGTTCAATTCTATTTTAATCTATTAGTAAATGTGCTCAATATCTTCCATAAACTATGAGTGTCAACTTGAAGTTAACTTTAATACCATATAACCTTGTTTTTTCTGCAGAGCTTTCCTCTGAGGGTTTTTCACATCCTTCTTTTCCTGATATTGAAGCCGAGTTGCGTGAAATGAAACTATCCCTATTGATGGAACTAGAGAAAAGGAAGCAATCTGAGGAAGCACTGAAGCAATTGCAGGGTCAGTGGCAGAGGCTTAGTGAACAGCTACTGCTTGTAGGATTGACCCTTCCTTCAGATCCCACAGTGGCCGCGGAAGGGAAGCAGTTAGATTCTGACCCTGTTGAAGAATTGTGTCAACAAGTTAATCTTGCTAGGTTTGTATCGAGTTCTATTGGAAGTGGTATAGTGAGGGCCGAAGTGGAGACTGAGATGGAGGCACAGCTTGAAGTGAAGAATTTTGAGATTGCTCGATTGTTGGACCGGCTTCATTACTATGAGGCTGTGAATCATGAAATGTCTCAGCGGAATCAAGAAGCTGTAGGTAAGGACCCGTGTTAAACCTTGACTAGTATTTGGATCACTCAATGTTGATGATTTTGATCTTCCCCTTCTCTTTCATTTTTGTTTCATTTTTCTTGAGCGTGGTGGGTGTTGACTGTTGAGAACGTCAGGGTGTTTGTTATATAGTGTGTTTAATATCTCTGTTCTGTATCAGTTTCATTCTCTGTTCCCCGGGTTTCTTTTTACTCATTTGCTAGTTGCTACTGCATCAGATTTTTATCCGACTTTTTTCTAACATTTAGAGGTAAGCAAACTATCATAGACTGACCTAGGGGTCAAGACTTAAGAGGGCCTATGGGGTTCGATCCACGGTGGCTACTGATCTAGGAACTAAGTTTTTACCTGTTTCCTTGTTGACCAAATGTTGTAGAGCCGAGCAGTTGTCCCATGAGAAGTGTGCGTGGAAGTTGGCCTGGATACTCATTGCATACCTATATATATAGGTAGAGAGAGCGAACAGTGTGCGGAGCGGTTAGGACTAGATTATAATTTGTGTGCCTATATTAAGGCTCTTATTAGGAGGGGTATGATGGGAATACTTATTAGTTAGGAACATAGGAGGCGTGGTTTTCCGATTAAGAAGGCTATGGGCGTAATAATTATTAGTTAGTATTTAGGAACATAGGAGGGGCGTGGGTTTCCTCATGATTTATCATTTTTAAGACTAGCTTTTTCTAACTCTTTTGCATCTAATCTATGTACACTATTATTGTCTAAGCTGGTTTTCCTATGTTTATTTGGTTTCCAGATTTGGCGCGACGCGAGAGGCTGAAAAGGAAAAGGAGGCAGAGATGGATGTGGGGTTCGGTTGCCACTGCGATCACACTCGGCACTGCAGTCTTAGCTTGGTCGTTCCTTCCCTCGGGAAAGGATTCGTCATCCATGGCCAGTGATCGTGAGGATGGAACAGATTGATAAGCACTGACAAAAGAAGTAGCTTTGATGTGCATGTGGGGTATAATGTTGATATCAAATGTTTGTTGCTTTTGTGGGAAGTATTTGCATGCCGGTCCCTAATAATCTTCGGCCGTTATATAATTAAAGGCGAAAGAAAGGGTTGATTCCCTCAAATCTAACAGGGTTATAACACCTGAAATTTTTGGTAATTCATGAAAAACGATATAACTGTGTATGTAGTTGAAATGTTGCGTATGCATTCAAATAATTATTGGCACAGGAAGAGTAATGAACTCTTTCTAATCCTTCCATTTTTCTATAGCACAGAAAAGGAGAAAAATTAATAATTTCTTTTGAGTTTGAAGCGTGCTGGATTTATTCATAATACTGTTTTATGACTAAGCTTTGATCTTTTGTCTAATCTTTAGGTTTAGATACACATGAGGTTGCAGATACTAGCATCTCCATGTACACAATATTTCAACTTTCATTATCTTTAGAATTTTTTTATTTTGATTTTTCTAATCCGTTTAAATTGATTGAAACTATTTGAAATGCCACTAACTATGCGAAATATATTTATTATTCTTTTTTAGTTATATTTGATTTGATTTGATTTTTTTTTTTTTTTTTTAATTAATAAAAGAATCCCCTTTTTGCGTTCGGTTGATGTTCCATCCGGGGTTAGAAATAGGCACACTTAAACTTATAATTTGCATCTCTTGAAATAAAATTTTATTTTTTACTTTTAAAAGAAGAAAAATGAGTCCCCAAGGGGTGGCAGAGTGGTTGAAGACTTGGGCTTTGAAGATATGCTCCCTTCAAGGTCTCAGATTCGAATCTCACCTGTGACATACTCCTTCGATGTCTCTGGTGCCTGGCCTAGGGGCGGGCGTGGTTACCTTATTTCAAAAAAAAAAAAGAAAAATGACATTTTTCATTCTTAAGTTTTTGAGTAATGTCTTGGAGGTAATGAAGGAGCCTTAAATAACTAATATGCGATGAGATCAGCTCATGATAAATATTTATCTAAGTCATAAATATATATAAACTTTTAAGATGAAAAATGGAGCCGCTTGGATCGTGTCCGGGAGGCCTTTGATGGGGAGTGGTTTGCAATATTAGTTGTCCGTTCTTGTCCACCATTAAAAGTTCATCCGAGCCCACAAACACAACACAACGGGAGCAGACAAGATTATTCAATCGATCCATCTCCGTCGGAATCGCGATGGTGAAGTTGTTCTTCAGATGATGAAAATCGAAAGGTTCTTTGTAGTGACAATGTCGTCGGAAATACTGCCAGAAAACGAGTTACTAACCAGCTCAAAGATATAAAAAACGTGGAAGCCCGCCGGAAAATCGATTTGCAGATTAAGAAATGAAGCTTCCAAACTATGGCATGAAATTTGCAGATTAATTTACAAATTAATTTTTTATATTAGATTTTTGTTAGATTAATATTGATCCAAATCAATTTGACAAGGATGAGAATAAGAAATGAAGATCGAAAAAGAGGATAAAGGTTGAGAGATGAACACAATTCTTTTTTAAAAGGACAATTCTATCTTTCATTTACATACCTAAATTAGATATAAATGGTTAATTGCAACATTTATGAAACTTGAGGGGATATAATTAATCAAAATGAAAGACTAAAGGTGCAATTGTTATAAACACCATAATTTATGGGTGGTTTGTGCAATTTTCCCAAATATTTATAGTTATCGTTTATTTTTTTTTTATTAACAATCATATTTTTGTGTTTTTATTTATCTGGTAATATTAAGTTACTTTTGTTTATATATAATTTAAGGAAATTTGCATTACTCTACATTAGAATTATAACAACTTTTTAAAAATATTGCAAATATAGCAATTTTTTTTAATAGACTCTATCAAATATTATTGATGGAGTCTATAGACGCTATTGATAGAGTCTATAAATCTAATTTATTTTTTTGTCTTATTGTAATATACATGCAAATTCCCATAATTTAAAGAATAAAATTAGTTGCAAAATGAAAAAGAAACTTGAATTGAAGGAATGCTAAAAATCTAGTCAATATGAGGATGGTAAAATAACAGTTAGGAAAGTGGTGGGGGAAATTTATGGAATTGATAAAATCTTTGGAGAGGGGGCATTTTTGTATTTGATAAATTATTGACTTTTCTATTTATTAATTAATATTTAAAATATAGTTGCTATTTTTTTTAGTATAAGTTATGAGACAAATGAGATTGAACTTGGGAAGTTAGCGTTGAACTGGTTTATAATCAAACAATAAAATCATTGTGCTTATACTGATCCATTCAGTAGTTCCTATTTTTTAAACTATAAATCCGCACGTATATTTTATTTTAACCTAAGTTATTTTTTAAAGTTAACAAACTATTGTAATAAAAAATAGACATGACTTCTTGTTAATTGGACATATACTAATGTCGTTGATCAACTAATCATATTAGTATTATATGAAGCTATTTATAAAAAAAAGGGAAGATCATGTATATTATAATAAATAAGTTTTTTTTGAAAAGAAAAATTAAAATTAATAAGTTTATTAGAAAAGGGAAGATCATATATATTATAATTGATTTTAATCCTAATATATATTATAATTAATCATTTAGTTTTCATTGTTATAGAATTTAAAATACTTTTTTTTTTAAACAATAGAATTTAAAAGATTAGTACTAAAAATAAAAAAAGATCTAATTTATCTTCGATTATCATTCTGTAAACGGGTAAGTTGCTTTTTTTTTTTTATAAGTTTTTTCTAATTCTTTCTTGTTTAAACATTTTGCCAACTATTTCACGAAAACTAGACAATTACTATGATTTCTGAATTTTGATCCAAAACTTGGGCTACAAAAAGAGGAGTGGTGGTGAAATGGGGACTGTATATATAGTCATTTAAAACCCCCACAACACACCTGTCTTCTTCCGTAGATTGCGCCGACGAACTTCCCATTTAGCACTCAACTTTTTTCATTTTCACATTTCACACCCCTCAACTTTCATTAATTTCTCAACCAAAATAATCCACCATCCATTTATTGTAGATCTTACTCTTGCATCATCAAATATAATTCAACCCACTTCACCATTATTACCATTAATTATTTATGCTTACCCTACCATAATTGATTTAGTAGTAAAAGAAAAACAATCAAATATAGTAAAATCAGACTATTTAGTTCTTAAAAATAGTCATGGTGGAGGACCTAGGCTATTTGTTCAGTAAAAATAACAAAGGTATATGTAACATTTGATAATATCGGTTGGAACTCTCTTTT
The DNA here is from genome assembly GCA_037832685.1 of Sicyos baderoa. Classification (NCBI taxonomy): domain Eukaryota; kingdom Viridiplantae; phylum Streptophyta; class Magnoliopsida; order Cucurbitales; family Cucurbitaceae; genus Sicyos; species Sicyos baderoa. The sequence continues at coordinate 6,107,170 of JBBMEF010000025.1, forward strand.
ACTGTCCCGTGAAATGTGAATAGTCCACCTTTTTTGTTTCTTTTGATATTCGTGATTGTCTTGATCAATTTAAATGTATTTAATTATTATTATGGACTAGGCTAAACTGACCGATCCTAGGTAAGCACCATTGATTAAATTCATTATCTTTAATTACTTCAAATCATTCTAACCACTAAATCCTTTCCTGTATGGTTGAGTACCCACTTTCAAAAACAAAAACTCTGCCCCTCCAAATGGGATCTCTCATTAATGAGATCTAACCTTGGTTCCATTCTTGTACTATCTTATTTTTCAAATTTTTTGTCGGTAGGAGAATTAGAGGTTTCATTGGGATCTGAATCAGCAACATTTTGGCCAACACTTTCCTCTATTGGAAGTCTAAAGTATGCTAAAATGCCTACAATTAATGCATAATTATAGATCCAAAACCAAACAGTCAATTTTCTATGGAAATCAGCCTTGTAATTCTCCCATCTTTGATTTCTTTTCCTACCCTTTTCTCTTTTTGTGGGGCTCATAAAAAAGCAATCTTCCCCCATAAAGTTAAAAGAGTAGCCAAGGTTTCAACTGTAATTTCTTTAGTTGATAAGAAGACAAATTCTCAGCTTCTGATAAAAGATAACTGAAGAACAGATATGAAGCTTTGGGCTTTGGCATTGTTGTTGGCCATTTCCATCCATGGAGTTGCAGGGGATGGATTTGTTAGAGCTGCTGGAGTTCGTTTTCTGTTGAATGGCAGTCCTTACTATGCCAATGGCTTCAATGCCTACTGGTTGATGTATGTCGCCTCCGATCCGTCTCAGAGATCGAAGGTCTCGGCCGTGTTTCGCGAAGCCTCCAGCCACGGCCTCACCGTTGCAAGAACTTGGGCTTTCAGTGATGGTGGTTATAGACCTCTTCAATATGCTCCTGGCAACTACAATGAACAAATGTTTCAGGTATGTGGATTTATACTGTCTATTTTCTGTTTTTTTGGGGGGGTTTATTCAATTTTTTTTTTCCATCATAGGGATTGGATTTTGTTATTGCTGAGGCTAGAAGATTTGGAATCAAGCTCATATTGAGCTTAGTTAACAACTATGAAAACTTTGGAGGGAAAAAACAGTATGTAAATTGGGCAAGAAGTAAAGGGCAGTACCTGAATTCTGACGATGATTTCTTCAGAAATCCTGTTGTGAAGGGATTCTACAAAAACCATATCAGGGTAAGTAAAAATTTCTATTCTTTTCTGGTTTTTCCAGTGATATATCATTTCTTGGTCTCATTTCATGTTTCTTCAGACTGTTCTTTACAGATACAACAGCTTCACCAGAACTCATTACAAAGATGATCCAACAATAATGGCTTGGGAGCTTATGAATGAGCCTAGATGCACATCTGACCCATCTGGAAGGACAATTCAGGTGAGTTTTAGCTTTTATTGTATCCCAAACAGGTTCATTGAAGCTCAATTGCTGTCATTATCCAGGAATTAATAATGCTTTTATCCATTCACAATATAAGTTTCTTTTGTTTAGTAGTCAAGGTCTTTAAGGGTTCAACCCAAGGTAGCCTACCAATGTTCCCTTGACAACTAAATGTTGTAGGATCAGACGGTTTGTCATGTGAAAATAGTTAAGGTGCGATGAACCTGGGTGTCCACGAATATCCAAAAGAAAGTGTAATGAAATCTTTAAGCTTACACTTTTGGTTTAAACATAGGCTTGGATCATGGAAATGGCTTCCTTTGTGAAGTTCATTGATAGAAACCACATGCTGGAAGCTGGGTTAGAAGGATTCTATGGACACTCATCACCTCAAAGAATGAGACTCAACCCAGGTTTTAACATTGGGACAGACTTCATTGCAAACAATAGAATTCCTGGCATTGATTTTGCAACTCTTCATTCCTATCCTGATCAATGGTAAGTAAATCAAATCCCCCTTCTCAACTACAGACTACAGAATCTTGAATGTTATATAATCTTTTCCCTTGCATGGAATGATGAAAAATAGTATACTCCAAATTCACAGGTTATCAAGCTCAAGTGATCAAAACCAGCTTTCATTCTTAAACAATTGGATCTCAATTCACATACAAGATGCAGAGTACATTCTACACAAGCCAATTCTCCTCACAGAGTTTGGAAAATCATGGAAGGTTCCAGGTTACAGCACAAACGGAAGGGACCTTTTATTCAACACAGTATACTCCAAAATATACTCATCTGCGAGAAGGGGTGGCGCTGCCGCCGGAGGCCTATTCTGGCAGCTACTGACCGAAGGAATGGACTCTTTTCGCGACGGATACGATGTAATTCTCAGTCAAAACCCTTCAACCGCGAATCTGATAACCCAACAATCTCACAGACTGTATCAAATCAGAAGGATTTTTGCTAGAATGAGAAACGTCGAAAGGTGGAAGAGAGCGAGGGCCGCAAGGGGCAAACGGATTGGAAATTGAAGATAACAACTTACCAGCAAAAATGGAGGATCTGGGTTTTTGGTTTAATGGCGGATGGATCGGGTTTGATGAAGGGTTTCTCTCTTTGAGATGAATCGTCTGTCATCCAGGAGGAAAGCTGATGTTTTTTTTTGTCATGTTTTTTTTTATATTTGGGTTTTGGAAGTTATTACAGTTATAAGTTAAAAAGATGAAAGAAATTGAAAGTAGAATGAAAGGAATGAGTTTGATTGAGTTGGGTGTCAATGCCACTTGACTGCCTATTTCATATACACTGTGTGTTTGTTGGTCTGTGATTGTGTTAACTTATTTGAAATCTAAAAGTGTTTCTACTATGAGTACTTCAATGAAAGAATATCAAGTATGAATCATTATCTATTATTTTCAATTCCCAGTAAATACATGAAGTAAAATGGAACAAGAAATGGGGATTTCAAACTAGAGATTAGTACTCTTCAAAGAACTTCTATAAATGTACAAATGCCTTTATGCCTTTTATTCTTCTTTAAAACTACATCCTAATTGCCTTCATGGACACAATTCTCATTCCATCAAAGGAATAAATCAGAGGATCGAATTTCAGTTCTCCGAGCACCAGTTTGCCAAGAACACCGAGGATCCGATTGAAGTATGTAGCATAATATTGTCAATGGGACTTCAATTATTTGTCATCTTTGAACCAATTGTTGAAGACATAGATAGCGAAGCCTATACAGAATCCAGAAGCCCCCAATATTACAACAACTTGAACCCATAAGTTTTCTGTAAAAGCTTCCATAACCACAGCCTTCCAGAACAAATACCAAAAAATGGAGAAGAAACCACCCAACACAGCGCCTACCAAAACTTGGCTAATGGTATGCAGTTTCTGTGAGACTCGTAGCCATGACTGTCATCAAATACAGAATAAAAGAAACAAAAAAAAGCATTTATCATTCAACTGTATTTCATTTTTATAATGAAGCTATAAAACAATCGAAAGTCGAGGAACATAAGATTAGACATGCACAACCATAAAGAATAAGTTTATAATTTACTTTAAGGCTTTGTTTGATAACTATTTGGTTTTGGTTCTTTGGTTTTTGAAAATTGTGCTTGTTCTCAACTATGAATCTCATCTTTCTTAAGAAAACATTTAATTCTTAACAAAATTTTAAAAAACAAATGTTCTGAAAACTACTTTCTGTAGTTTTTAAAATTTAGTTTGATTTTTGAAAACACACGCAAAAAGTAGATAACTAAACAAGAGAATTCACGTGGAAGTAGTCTTTATAGATTCAATTTTCAAAAACTAAAAACCAAATAGTTACGAAACGGTTTGTCTGACTTTTTGGTCAACAATTTTAATGACATAACTGGCGGTATTTTTGAAGTATTCAGCTTCAAACTAAACATTTAACCAAAACTTGCAATTGTTCCCAAATTGCCATGACCCTACTATGAACATTAGATACAAAGTGCAGCCAGGTTCAATTAAAAAGAGAAAACATGAGAATAAACTTACAAAATATGAACCAAAGATGAAGGAAAGTCCACAGACAGACAGTGATATTGCATTAACACCTAGCCATTCCACCGCTGCAACAACATTCGAAGTAGTATTAAAATAAACCTTGATCAAGCATTCTATAAACTTAAAAGCCACTTTTCGCTTACTGCTATTATTGATGGTAGGAAATTACCCGACAGAGCAACGAATACGGAAGTGAAGAATATGGATTGTGCATGAGAAGAGGGCATTCCAGGATCAGATCTCAATGTGGCAATAGGCCGCTCTTGGTTTAGTATCCTTTTCAGTACCATAGAAAGTACAGCATTAACAACAGATCCCATAGCAGTCCACAAGGCTTCTGCATCATGCCTCCAAAGAATTATGGAGGCAAAGAGAGCAGCTACAAGCCACTTGCTCTGGAAAGAATCAACAATGTTACTAAACAATATAGCTAGTCACAAATTGACACATCTGATCTCACATAATCAACTTCAAGGTCAATGAAGTTTAAAACAGTACAAGAAAGTTGAAATCTGTGTTTGAGTATAGCCGTTGCTCAAAGTTATGATGGAAAACTATGTTACTCCTTTCAACTCTAAAGGTCTTGGATTATAATATTACATTGATGATACCATCTCTAGAAATACCAACCTTTTAGAGTAAAAGCTAAAAGAAAAGATATGTGGGTTCCAACGCCCATAATGCACAGTATCATAACAGTGATGTAAACAGGTGTATTACAGTGTACAACTAACTAAGTCACCCTGGGATAGACGGTTTTGGAGATGAGTGGCAGTGATTATGAGAGGTTTGGAGATGATAAAACATCGTTTGTATCGATAGATTATGAGTGGTTGTGGCAGAAAACACTCGTTTGAATTGGGAGGGAATGAGTGGTTGTAGCAGAAAATCTTTGGATGAAAAGGTTGTGACTGTGAGTGGTTGAAAGAGAAATAATGTTATGACCGGAAGGTTTATGGAGGGTTTATGAAGGTTCTTATGGAGATTGTTTTTATTGTTTCGGCTCATCGTGGGGTTAAGGCCAACCCTTCCAAACCTTTCAAACACCCAACAAGATAAGTTATGTGGGTTTAGGCGCCCACAATGTACAAGTACAACTAAACAGATGTATTTTTTTTAGAACCATCTAACTTTCACTAAAATAACCAAAACTGAGCCAAGCCTGCACAACAAGAAAACACCAGACAATGGAACAACCCCCAACAACAACAGAACAATCCCTAATCCACAAGTAGGACTTAGGGCACCAAAAGACTTCTAGGTCTTAGGTTCGAAACTCACCTGTGACATACTCCTTCGATATCTCCGGTGCCTGACCTAGGGACGGGCGTGGTTATCATATTTCAAAAAAAAAAAAATTTATTCATTGGACATCATTTTGTAACTAGATAGGACTCTTTGTAACTTTTCGTACATCATCGAAAGTTTCTAGTTTTTTATTAAAAAAAAAAAAAAAAAAACTCAAGGCACCAAACAAAACTTTTTTTTTTTGAAACAAGGGTAACCACGCCCGTTCCTAGGCCCGTCACCAGGAGATATCGAAGGAATAGAGACACAGGAGGTGTCTACAAATTAATGTCAATCTCGAACCTGGAACCTTGAGGGGGAGAACAAAGCCCAAGTTTTCAAGATTTCAATGAAGCATCAACTGATACAATAAAATATGATTGTACAACCAAGCATGAGCAGTTGAAATCAAAGCAACACATCCCAAAAGCAAGAAATTAAAGAAAAAGCAGTAAAATCCACGAACCAGCTTATTGAGAACAGGCTCCAACCCAGAAGCCGCAATCTGAGAAGACCCATCAATAAAGGACTCAGTCTCCAAGCTCCGACAGCCCTCATCGCCATCTCCACAGCCAACAGAGGAGCTTCGAGTCAACTCAGGCATCCCAAAACCCCTCCAAAGCCCAGCTTCCTTGGCGACGAGCCCACGAATTAGAACAAGATTGGAAGAAGGGAGGTCAAGAGAGGAAGTGGGTTTGAGGGATTGGAGCTTGAAGACGCGATTGGAGAGAGATTTGAAAGAAGGGCGAAGATTGAGAGCGATTGAGAGAGGCATTCGAGTCAATAAAACCAGAGAGGGTTTTGTTGTAATGGGCATTCTAGAGGAAGAAGAAGAATGAATGAGATGAAGTTTGTGGAATCCATTAATGAGATGGAGAAGCCAAGCCTGATCTTGTGTGTGGGTGGTTGCTTGGTTCATAACAAGTCAAAGAAATCAATTTCTTAAATACTACTCGGCGGCTTTTTTGTCTTTACCAAATTTATGGGATTCTCATTCTTGGTGGAATCAATTCAAATTCATAACCAAATTAATATTCTCTGTTTTTCAACTATTAGGTCTGCATCTATGCCCAACACAAAATCTTAACCTCTTTCCATTTTAATTTTAATGAGAATTTGATTCACCTTTTCAATTCTGTCTCTCTTCCTTTTTCTCTTTTTTTTTTTTACTAATAAAAATATAATATACAAATAGATTTTTTGAAAAGTAAATAGATAAATATAATATGTTTTCTTGACTAAGATTTATTTGATTAATTTCATTTATGAAAGTTTTTTTTTTTTTTTTGGAGTTTCGACCAAATATGCATTTTATTTTTATTTTCTATGGGAAGAGAAGAAATATGAGAAACTGAGGGCCCGTTTGGTAACGTTCCCGTTTCCTATTTCTTGTTTCTTAGTTCTTATTTCTTGTTTCCTGTTTCTTACCTTTTTAAAATAAGAAACAAGAGTATGTTTGATAACTGTTTCTTGAAATAAGTAAAAAACAGAAACAAACTTGTTTGATAACCGTTTTTTGTTTCTAGTTTTTTTTTTTTAATTTTTTTCTTTAAATCTTTTAAAAATGTAACATGTTTTAGAAATTATATATAAAAATGAAACATGTTTTAAAAATTATATATAAAAATGATTATCAAAATTTTGCATTTTATAGCAT
>JBBMEF010000025.1:6118278-6145790 GCA_037832685.1 Sicyos baderoa
GAAACTTCTTTTTGAAGTTTCTCAAAATTTCACCTTAATATAGAAACGTTTCTAAAGTTTATGGGAACGAGAAACAGAAACAATTACCAAACAAGACCGTTTCTAAAAAATGAGAAACAGAAATGAGAAACAAGAAACGAGAACGTTACCAAACGAGCCCATATTGATTCCATTCGATTTTTTTTATGGAATAATCAATACAAAAATGAGTGTATAAAAATTAAATAAATAAATAAATAAATATATATATATGTTTTCCTTGGGCACATTCTAATTGAAAATTCAAGACCATGTTGCTTGAGTCGCGTTTAAAAGCACATGTCACACTCATAAAATAAAAACGTAGGTCTTCTATTAAATGAATACAGTTGTTTTTAATTAAAATGTAAAATAAATTGACTTTACAAAATTGATATTCAAGTCAATATAAGGTAGTACACTTCTATATATTTATAGATATTAAAAGAAAATAATGGACAGATGATTATGGTTGAATAAATTTGTTTGATCAACATAGTTATCATAATCAATCTTAAACTATATTTGTGTTGGTATATAAAATATATATTTGACCAATTCCAAATAAGTTGACATGTACATTTGAAGCAAGTTGCAATTTGATTTTTTTTTTTTGTTTAAAAAAAGCAAGTTGCAATTTAATCCATTTTATTGCTTTTTTTTAGTTGACAATAATATCCATTTTATTGTTCTTTTTCTCTAATCTAATTTAGTTTACAATTATTATTGTGAAACGACAGTTATTTTATTATTACTTTTTAATTCTTACTACTATTTTTATTCATAATATCGTGAGGTGTAAGTAGTCGTGGTTCAGCAATGAGTTAGAATTTTTTTTACCAATTCTAAAACTTAATCAATCCTTCAAAAAACGTGTCTTATGGATCAGAGTAACTCAAATGATTTTGGGTTAAATTCTTGAGTTTAACTTAAATCATTTATCCTATTAGTGCATGTTATTTATTAATATGTCAAGATACCGATTTTAGGAATCGAATCTGTGACCGTGGAATAGAAATGAATTAACACCAAATCAGATAATCGATCACAATATCAACCCATTTATTTTGTTCGAATTGAGTTGAACGAGTTAAAAATGTATATATGTTATTATTCATTTGTTCGCACGAGTAGAAAAATGGTAATCTTAGAGCAAACCAAATAAAAATTAGAAAATACAATCAATACTATTAAAATAAAATTATAACTAACACAACTCTTATGGTTTTGATTTGGTAGTCTAGGTTATTGGTTCTTTTGTACCACCTTGATTATTAATTTTTTTTTTGTTTTTTTTTTGCACTTATCAACTTGTCAATCTTGAATGAATCGGGCCTAACTTATAAATAAGCCCAAAACTAGTTTTCTCTACTTCAGCCCAACACTACCTAGGCCGCCTCATGCAGTTTTTGGAATTTTTTTTTTTATTTTTTGAATTCAAAGTTGAATTTAAAAAGACAAAAAACAAGATTTTAAAATCTCTCTTTTTAGTTTTCAAAGCATATATATTGATTTATTGATAAAAATTGTACTTATAACCTTAATTTTTTTTATAAAAAACCAAAATTAAAATATAATTTTCAGAATTGTCCTCAAATTTGTGTTTTTTCTGCTTATTCTTAAACATTTCTCTTCAACTTCTTGTTATTCGTTCCCTTACTATTTGAGATGAAAATTTACAATTATATGATTTTATCCACCGAAATTGTATTAGATAGTTCAATTTTATAAAAGAACTACAGATTTAAGTAAATTTTTAAAAAATTGCATCCACAATGAAATATACAGTATAAATAATACTCATCATACGGTATTATATATTAGTTATTCAATATAAAAAGTATTATTTTATACTGTATATTAAATTTTTTAAAATTTAACTAGTGTTATAAATATTTTATCAATTTGGTCTATTCCCGTAAAAACTTCTTTATTTATTTATTATTTTTAATACATATTGAAAGAAAGAATTACAAATACTGATTTGATTTGAGGTTTAGTGACATTGATATTGAATTGGTTTACAACCAAACAATGAAACCTACGCTAAATCATTGGATTTTAACTTTTAATACATACTCTCAAAAAAAAAAAATGTAAACTGAATCGGAAGTTGAGAGCTCACTGAGGAAACGAAAGCTTGAAAATGGCGAAACAAGCTGAAAGCAAAACCCTCCGAGTTTTCTGTATCGCTACGGCCGATACGAAGCTCGAGGAGCTCCGATTCATCTCCGGCGCAGTTCGATCCAACCTCAATTGCTTCTCTAGAGGTTCTTCTTTCAAGGTCACAGTTCTCGAGCTATTGTTTTCAATGAATGTGTTCTTATCAATTTTTCGTATGCATTGTTTTTTTTTTCATGAATTTGATGGAGATTGTGGCTTCAGCTTTGATTCGATCTCTGAATTTGCGTTTATCGCAATTCTCACTTTATCTAGGGTTCTTAGCTGAATCGTTATTTCTCATCATTGTGATTGTTTATGGAAATGCTAGGTTAAAGTGACGGTTGTTGATGTTTCTACCAGTCGTAAGAATGTGATTGAGAGTTTGGATGATTTCGTCTTTGTGTCGAGGGAGGATGTTCTCTCTTGCCATGATCTTACTGGAAATCATCTTCCTGATGATCGTGGAAAGGCAATCTCTGTCATGAGTAAAGCACTTGAAACTTTTCTTGGTAAAGTTCAGGAGGATGGGGTAGTGGCTGGAGCTATAGGACTTGGAGGCAGTGGAGGGACGTCTCTCATATCGTCTGCGTTAAAGTCTCTTCGAATTGGAATACCTAAGCTTATCATCTCAACCGTCGCTAGTGGCCAAACTGAATCTTATATCGGGACATCGGATCTGATACTTTTTCCGTCTATCGTGGATGTGTGTGGGATTAATAGTGTTAGTAGGGTTGTTTTATCGAATGCAGGTGCTGCGTTTGCTGGTATGGTTGTTGGAAGACTCGAAAAGTCTAATGATTCGTCGGATTTCGATGATAAACCAACTGTTGGGTTAACAATGTTTGGGGTTACTACTCCTTGTGTCAATGCTGTTAAAGTAAAATTGCTTGAAGAAGGGTTCGAGAGCCTTGTTTTTCATGCTACTGGTGTAGGGGGCAAGGCAATGGAATCTCTGGTCAGAGAGGGATTTATCCAGGTGCTTTTATGAAGAAATTGATTTATTTGAACTGAAGTAGAAGTGTGATATGATCTGAGTGTCAACTAGGAAAAGGCAATTCATATATATTATCCCAAAAGAGACGGGCCTGTCTCTGACTGTTGGTCTGATTAAGCTGCCTTGTAAGTTACCTGCATTATAAAATTAGAAAACCCCATTGGGAACTGTTTTCTTAATTCAAAATATAATAATTTGTAAAAGAAAAAAGGGAAAAGAAAAAACATCTTGATTGGCCTAGTCGTCGAAATTGTCATAAGTAACTAAGAGGTGATTAGTTCAATCCATGACCATGTACTTAAGAATTAATTTCCTACGTATTGACTTGAAATCGAAATGTTGTAGGTTCAGACAGTATGTCCCATGAGAATAGTTGAGATGTGCGTAAGCTTACTCGGACACACATGGATATAAAAAAACACATTCACTCTATCATTGAATGTACGGGTTCGTAGTCCCTTCTCAGACATTTGATGTTTTATTCCCCACCTAATTGGAGAGAATTTAATCACGAACAAGTTCCTTTCTTTATTTACTTTATTGTTGACCATTTCTTTCAATATCACGTAGGGTGTCTTGGACATCACAACAACAGAGGTTGCAGACTATTTAATGGGAGGTGTCATGGCTTGTGACAGTTTCCGCTTTGATGCCATTATAGAGAAGAGAATTCCGTTAGTTCTAAGTGTAGGAGCACTCGACATGGTGAACTTTGGATCCAAAGATACAATACCTTCTAAATTTCATGGACGGAATATATATGAGCATAATAAACAGGTGATTCTTCTAGGCCGCATCGTTTTGCTGATTTTTTCCTTAGACAGTTTCTTTAATTGACTTTTGATATTATAGTTTCTAAAATTAACTACTTGTCTCCTTGTTGTCATATAAAGTAAATTAGCATCCACTACTCTTATGATCGGACTTGTAAAAGTTTTTCATAACTGTCTCTGTGCTAGCTGAGCTAGTTTCTTCATTTTTTTTTTGTTTCTCTTCATCCATCCCAACTACAAAAGTGGTTATTTTTCAGGTTTCGCTGATGCGAACTACAGCCGATGAGAACAAAAAAATTGCTCATTTTATAGCTGATAAGATGAACAAGTCATCGGCAAAGGTTCATGTGTGCCTGCCACAGAATGGCATATCTGCTCTGGATGCACCAGGGAAGCCTTTTTATGATCCTGAGGCTACTACTACTCTTATAGATGAATTAAAGAACCTCATTCAGACAAATAACGATAGGAAGGTACTCATAAAGTTATTATAATCAAGTTTTCGTTTTTGTTGATGATCCCAACAGTACATTGTAAAATTTGAAGCTCTTTATGAAACAGGTGAAGGCGTATCCTTATCATATTAACGACCCTGAGTTTGCCGAGGTATTGGTTAACTCATTCTTGGAAATTACTGCCAAAGACTCGAAGGACTCATGTGGCCCAAAAATTGCTGAAACTAGTCAAGACCTAAAAACCTCATTTTCTGAGTTCAATTTATCTGCTGATCGAAACGTTATCTACAGTTTAAGTGACTTCCCAGAGGCTAGACCAGGTTATTTCTAATGTCATTCGCTTAGCCTTTTAGTGTAAAGAAAGCACACTCACGAGTCACTTTCAGTTTTTAGTATTTCAGGACGGCTTAATCTGACTTGTGTTAATGTGGACACGTAATTTGCAATTGTCGAACAGAAACTTTGCGAAGAACACGTATGATATTGGAGAACCTGAAAGCTCAAATATTTAAAAGAGTGCCCATAATAGGGGCTGGTGCAGGGACTGGCATATCTGCCAAGTTTGAAGAAGCTGGTGGTGTTGATCTGATAGTAGTGTACAATTCAGGGCGCTTTCGCATGGCTGGGAGGGGCTCTTTAGCAGGCTTGCTGCCTTTTGCCGATGCTAATGCCATAGTGCTTGAAATGGCCAATGAAGTGTTGCCTGTAAGTTCTATGTACCTGCTGACAAAAGATTCACAAAATTAATTCAAGGAATTGATATCTACAAAATTTGGAGACCCTTTGCAAGGATTACTTGGATATTAAATAACAAGTTGTTTCACTACAATTCTATATGTATGAATTGCGGTGTAATGTTTTGTTGTCTAGCTGTTAAATCGGTTTATTGATAAAGTTGGAATAGCTTTGGAGTCGAAAATGACTTTATAGTTTATATGATTTCTTTAATCAAGCATCATGACATATCCGGTTGAATTGGAGATCTTAAACGTGGATCTCAACTTACCTAATAACCTGAGTGAGTGATGTTACCTCTTTGATTTGAAAATAATGTTGGATTTTGTACATCAGCGTGTACTTATCTTAATTTCCTAAACATTTAACTCAATATTCTTTAGGACCCAAAAACAGAGCTGTATTCTGAATATTGTCTTGATTTTTTCATAATTATGTCACAGTTTTCATAGTTCTGTGTTCTTATTTATGTGTAAATGTTTAAGAACAATAATTGAAAATTCAACTTGTATCTTATAAAATTGTATAGGTGGTGAAGACAGTTCCTGTGCTTGCTGGAGTATGCGCTTCTGATCCATTTCGTCGAATGGATCACTTTCTAAAGCAGGTGGAGTCAATTGGATTCTCTGGAGTGCAGAATTTTCCTACTGTTGGATTGTTTGATGGTAACTTCAGACAAAACCTTGAAGAAACAGGAATGGGATACGGGTAGGCTGTAGGTTATGGAACCAAACATTATTCCCAAACCTTTCTTCAATGTTTCATCTTTCATTTTTATAATTACATATTTGGATCTTTTATACCAGATTGGAGGTCAAGATGATTGAGAGGGCACATAAAATGGGTCTCTTGACAACTCCATACGCTTTTAACCAGGACGAAGCTTCGGAAATGGCAAAAGCCGGTGCAGACATCATAGTTGCCCACATGGGGCTCACTACCTCTGGATCTATTGGAGCCAAAACTGCCCTATCAATAGAGGAAAGTGCACTCCGTGTACAGGCTATAGCAGATGCTGCTCACAGGATCAATCCTAATGTCTTAGTTCTCTGTCATGGAGGTATCATCTACGAACTTCTGATTGATTTTATTTTAGAACTTGGTTAACTAGTTTACTGCACTGAAATGCTTGAGCGTTCCACAATCCTGCCCCTTCAATTCACACTCAACACTTAGAGAATGTATTATAAAGCTGGGATTATGTGGTAATGGTTGAATCATGCCAAATTACCAATCAATCTAAAAGTTTAAGTAGATAGTGTTATGAAAACGACAATCAACAAGCAATCGAAAATAAAGAAAATGAGAAAGAAGAAACAACACAAAATTTTTATGTGGTTTACTAACGTTATTAGCTAGTGGAGGGAGACAATTTTATTAAGGAGAGGCGAAAAATAGAATGAACATTATGGGGCGGCTAGGATTTAGTTCGAGTTTATATATACATTCTCATTAAACCCTATTACAAATTAAAGACCCAAATACAAAAAATGCCCCCGACTAACTACTCGTAGGGCATTTAACCATTCAAGGCATATCTCAATGGATAGGTTTGGGTAAATTTAATTACACTAACTAACACTCCTCACTTGTGAGCTTGAAAATTTGAGAATGTCCATATAACAGAAGTCAATATTAATAGGGATTGAATCAACTTCACAAGGGTTTGAATCCATGACTTCTTGCTCTAATACTTTGTTGAATCATGTTAAATCACCAATCAATCCCAAAGCTTAAACGGATTGGTTGTGGTAAACTTAAATATATCAACCAACAATAACACATACAAATATTTACCACTATTGGTAATAAATGCAGAAAGCTTTCCTTTATTTGAGTTTCAGCCTTTCATGATTCCACATTGGTAAGGTAAAAAAAATCTCACAACCTTTATGAGATAGATCCACCATTCTCATTGTCAACTCTCACAACCTTTATAAGATAGATCCACCATTCTTATTGTCAACTGATTTTGAGATGAAACCTTATGTTATTTAGACCCTATAGCGTCTAAAAAGATATTCGATCCAATAAAAAAAAGGATCGGATCCAAAGTTGATGAACCCAAAAGTTACCATTTTGAGGGTGTATGTTAAGGATTCTAACAATGAAAAAATGAGATAGGTGGACTACATTTTTTTTCATTATCAATTGGTTTGAAAAAGAAGTCAATGTTATCTAATAAGAATCCCATATTTGGGTACTGTCAGGTCCTATATCGGGCCCGGCTGAAGCAGCATTCATTCTGAAGAGAACCAAAGGAGTTCATGGATTTTATGGTGCATCGAGCATGGAGAGGCTACCAGTTGAACAAGCAATAACTAGCACCATCCAAGAGTACAAATCAATTTCAATGAGTTAAAATTTGAAGTGCCTTATGCTTAATATATCCAGGTACTAACAGTAACTTCTACGCTTGTGATGGTAGATTGGTCCATTACTTAATAAGAATCAATTCGGGGAAGATCCATTATATCTTACATTATCTTAGACATCTGCAGATTCGAAGTTCGACGGAAAGACCTTATAACTTGGACTACCCAACTCAAATGATAATGATTGAGCTGAGTTATAATTTTCTTTGGGTTGAGTTGGTTCGTGAGACTTTTTGGTAAACCCAGTTAACTATTCATAGATTAATGAGTGAGCCTTTTGTATTTAATTGATGATGTTGTTGACGATGGTTTGAAATTGACAATTTAATACAACTTTAAAAATAGACAACTTGATTGTTATCTAAATTAATCATTTACATCAAAAGATTAGTGCCTAATCGCCATATACTTATTTCGTAGTAATTACTAAAGATAAAACAATTCATTAAATTTTATTTTATTGTATCATTATACATTTTCCCTCCTTTTTTGAGTTTCAAAACCATTGGACGTGGGGAATGAAACTATTCCTCTGGTGGGACATTATACGCTTTCCCTCCTAAAAAAACGGTTTCCTATACATAGCGGGAGACCGGTGAAATTATAGTAAATTATATTAGGTATTTTTTAAAAAAGAAATAACAAAATGCAAATACGTAACGCATTAAAAAAAAAAAAAACTCAATTAGTAACGCATTTACGGTTTTATTAGGCATAACAAAACAAAATGCAATTCCACAACAAATCGTGTTCCCCAAGCCACAGCCTCTAATAAATACCGGTCACCCCTCCCATTCATTCCATTCACGTTCTATTCCGCCACCGTCCTCCGCCGAGAAACATGTTCAATTTCAAGGAAATGCTGATTCCCCCGTCGGCCTCCGCCGCATTCTCCGCCTACGCTTCCATCGCCACCACCACAATGCTCGTTCGGTCAATGGCCACCGAGCTCATCCCCCAACAATTGATCTCATTCTTCTCCTCCATTTTCTTCTACATCTTCGGCTCTGCATCCTCTCAAACCAAATTCATAATCGAAGAACAATCCTCATTCATCCCCAATGATATCTTCCGAGCCGCCGAGATCTATCTCCGCACCAAAATCACTCCCTCAACCGAAGTTATCAAAATAAAAAAAAACCCCAATGACAAGAACATTACACTTTCCATCACCAAGGACCAAGACATCGCCGATCGGTTCGACAAAATCCGCCTCCAATGGCGGCTCGTCTCCACCAAAGACGAATTCAATGACAACGGAGAGAAGCGCCTATTCGAACTCACATTCTCGAAGAAATTCAGAAACCGAGTTGTCGATTTCTATTTGCCTTATGTGTTGAGAAGAGCAGAGGAGATCAAGGAAGAGGATAAAATTGTGAGGATCCATAGCGAGGAAAGATGCCCGTATGAAAGCGATGGTGATGAATCCAACTCGATCAATTTGAATCATCCGGCTACGTTTGATACTTTGGCCATGGATCCGGAGTTGAAGCAATGGATTATCGACGATTTGGATCGATTCGTTGGGCGGAGGGATTTTTACAGGAAGGTTGGGAAGGCTTGGAAGAGAGGGTACTTGTTGTATGGTCCTCCCGGTACCGGGAAATCGAGCTTGGTTGCCGCCATGGCTAACTATCTCAAATTTGATATTTACGATTTGGATCTCTCCAGCGTTTATGATAATAGTGAACTAAGGAGGATTATGTTATCCACCCCGAATCGGTTGATTTTGGTGATTGAGGATATTGATTGCAGCGCTGATATACAGAATCGCGAGACTGATGAATGTGGCGATAGCAGCAAGGTTTGTTTTCAATTGTTCTTTGTTTGTGTCCTAATTGAGGTTTTTATATAGAATTTGAATTGCAGTTTACCTTGTCGGGGATGCTTAATTTCATAGATGGATTGTGGTCGAGTTGTGGGGACGAAAAGATCATAATCTTCACGACGAATCACAAGGAGCGATTGGATTCGGCTCTACTCCGGCCGGGTCGGATGGATGTTCATATAAACATGTCGTATTTAAGCCCGCGAGGGTTCAAGGTGTTGGCTACGAATTANNNCAAAAGTTTTGAGTTTCTATTTATTTCGAATTTACAACTTGAATCTTTAATTCACAATACTCGAGTTCAATTTAATCAGAATAACAAATTCATTTTGAAGTTAATAAACAAATAGGCAAATTAAGTGTGGTCATAACCTATATATAAACCTAAATAAATGAGTTACAATCGATTACAAAATTAATGATAAATATTCCATATAGATTTTAAGTTCTAAATATAATATATAAGCACTTGTAAGTCTAATTGGCTTATGCTTTTTATTTTAAATTTTTTATTCCATATAGATATTAAGTGGTTGTACTTCTAAATATATAAATAATGAATAATGAAAATTAATGAAAATTAGGATACTTATTAAATTAAATGAAAAATAATTGAGATTAGGGTTTTAGATAAATAAATAGATGTATTTCAAATATTAATTATTTTTTAATTTTAATAATAATAATATTAATTTTTATTTTTAATAATATAATATTCGGTTTTTTTTTTTAATAATATAATATTCGGTTTTTTTTTTTTTAATGGAGTTGGGTGGCGTCTCTCGGAAAGACGCCACCAAATAAAACAAATTAGCGGTCTATGTGGCGTCTTTGGGAAAGACGCAATCACAAAAAAAATACTGGATTGCGTCTTTCCCAAATACGCAAAGGCCCATATTTGTAAATTTTTTCGAATTCGGCCTATTTTGAAACTAGGTTTCAAAATAAGCGCCCCCTAATTTGTCCTTAATTCAGAGTGGTTGTTGTTGATTTACGATTCTCATCCTTGTGATTGTGGAGGATTAGTTATATCAGTAGACTATTTGGGGACAGGTGTGAGGCTGAGGTTTTGAGGAGGGGTTAGTTTGAATAGTTATTATAAAAAGTTATTTTGAGTAGTTAAAAATTGACAGGATAGCCAAAAACTCGTTTGGATATATTCATGTAAAATTAATGTTTTCAAGCATCACATGCATTGATCAAAGAGATTAAAATATTTAAAAAGCAATGTACTTTGATATTTAGCAGAAAATAAACCGTGGAGTCGGACAGATGGGAGAATCTAGCGTGAAGCACTTTTGGGTGTGCAAAATCAAACCAAACAGATAACCGGATCTCATGAAGTGATTGTCAAGTAGGAACTCTAACTTACCTTGGTTTTTTCAAATTATATTGAATTCAGTAATAGAAGGCAAGACACAGCATATAGAGTGAGGAGTTCCTAGTGCAGGTGTTGCAAACTTCATTTTTCATTCTTTTTCTTTTCTGATTTTCTTTTTAATGATGCATGACAGACATTTAAACTATCTAATTACCAAGCATTACATTTGTAAGACATTACCGAAAGTGTCAGTGGCGCAACGGTTTCATTGTTTGGTTGTAAACCGGTTCAACACCAGCGTCACGGGGTTCGACTCTGGAAGAATAAGTATTTGTAATCCCCCTCCCCCAACTTGTA
The DNA here is from genome assembly GCA_037832685.1 of Sicyos baderoa. Taxonomy (NCBI): domain Eukaryota; kingdom Viridiplantae; phylum Streptophyta; class Magnoliopsida; order Cucurbitales; family Cucurbitaceae; genus Sicyos; species Sicyos baderoa. The sequence continues at coordinate 6,129,298 of JBBMEF010000025.1, forward strand.
CTCAAAAAAAAAAAAAAAAAAACGTTTGTAAGACATTAAAACTATCTAATTACCAAGCATTACAATCGTGGCATTTCTCCCACCTATACCTGAGATAAAGTTGATCTCACATCTATGCTTATGTACAATCTCACAAGTTCTTCAAAGTAATGGGACAGCCGCTTTGCAGCCTAGGGATATGTGCCTTCTTTTCAAGGCTAGGATCTAGATCATCAACAGTCCACCTAAAGAATACAATAGCAAAATTAATTATGACAAGGATAAGAAGGAAAAGTCCTGAATGTTGCTTTAAGAATGTATAAACTCACTTGTACCCTCCAGTCATTCTGTGCAAGAAGACCAACATTGTTAATTTGGCCATGTTCATTCCTAGACAAGTCCTGGGTCCAGATCCAAAAGGTATGAAACTGTATGGCTTTTGAGTTTCCTGGATTTATGCAAGGTACATGAACAATATAGGTTTAGTAGCTGAAGAAAAGGAAAATAAGAACAAGAAACAGTGATTGTAGGTAGATACATCAAATCTGGAAGGGTTGAACTGCATGGGGTCCTTGTACAAATCTGGATCATAATGAATGCATGTTGCGTCGATGTTCACATGCCATCCTTTCTTTATTTCAAAACCTGCATTGCACGTGAAAAATGAGTTTGATCCCCTCTGTCAGAATCAATTTGTCTACAAACTGCAGATCAACTTCACATGCCATTCTTCTATCTATTTACTGATAGAATATATTGCTTTTCTTTATACGTGTATGTGTATATGTATATTTCTAGCTGCAGAAATAGTTGTCACAAATCATCTTCCTTTTCTAACCGTAGTGAAATATCAAAAGGTGAGACGAGAGATAATGAATATAACCGGAGAAACTCGCCTTCTAATCTGCAATCCGCGAGTGCCACACGAGGAAACCACAACAAAACATTGGACATTCTCAACGTCTCTTTGACGACCTGCAATGTACATGAATTAAGTTGTCAAGGGAATTATTTACAATCCGAAACACTCGGTATACTCTTACAAAATAAGAACAAATTTAGGTTGCTTATCATAACCTTTGAACCGTAGGACATTTTGTTTAGATCTTCAAGGGTAAGAAATTCTCCATCTTCCTTCTTTTGTAGAATTGAAAATTGTTCTTCCTGGATATTTGAAATGGGTGTTAATATTCAACCTTCCAGGAGTTCTCGGCACGAAAAGTTCGAAGAGAGGGATTATGGAGGAGAACGTTTGTTAGCTTTTTAAGTAACTTAACATGTTGTGGATCTTACCCGCAGCCTTTCTTGGGCTTGTCTGTTCTCGTCCAGGAACTTGATACTCCACATCATAGCAGCAGCTGTGGTAGTTTGGCCTGCTATTATCAGTGTCAAAAGGTTGTCCATTATCTCTGAGTCATCCAGCTTTTCATCAAGATCATATGCATCTCTCTGTAACATTGACTGCAAAAAGTCTTCTGGTGACTCCTCTCCCCTCCGCCGCCTGGAAATTATCTCTCTAAACCTTTCCATGAGTCGGTTTCGTGCCTGCTCGACTTATTGGAATTAGTATATATGTTTCTAAAGTTGAATGAAACAAAAAATACTCGATAAATTGTAATGTAAATGTAAATTGAGTGCCTATATCTTGAAGCTGCTGACTTTACCTTGATGCCTTTGTAGTACCTAGTTCCAGGAATCATGATTGGGAAAGATAACATGGCATCAGAGACGGCTATACAGTCTTTCTCAATCTGTCTGAGCGTAGATTCGTCTCTTAGACTCATTAGCATATTGCACATTGAATCAAATGTTATCTGCAGATCAACAAGATAAGATATGTTGGCTGCAGTCAAACAGAAAAAAGTTTGAGAAAGATGACTATATTTTTATTTTCTTGAACCTTCATGCAAAAATCAAGCAGTACAAAGCTTTTCCCCTCTTTTACTAGTTTCTCTAGCCTTTTGGAGAGCATGTCATCAAATTCTTTGACAAACTTAGACAGAGAAGTCATGGAAAATGGATGAGCTAGAAGACGCCTAATCCTTCTGTGGTTCTCATGGGATACACATAGTAAACTCTTCTCTCCAACAGCGTCTGCCATGGACTTCACGTATCCCTTGTTGAATTGGACAAAATCATTGGCAAATATTGCTTTTGCACCTTCTGTACTTGGAACAAACACATGGATCTTTCCAAATAGCCTTGTCTTGAACCACCTACCATGCCTGGTTTAGTTTCATCACAGTCATCAATTCCATGTTCTGAGCATCCAAGGATGTATATGCTTATCTATGTATACATGTACATATGTATGTATATTCACTTACCTTCCCAAATAGGAATGCAACTCAATGGAGTTGACTCATATGCTATGTATGATACGCAAAGTCTAGTTTTATAGCCAAAAGATTTAAAATTATAATCAGATTAGGAGTTAAAGAAATCCATCTTGAACTTTATAATCTAAAAAGTTCAGAGAAATGACCCAAACTTGATGATCTTGGATGAGGAGAATTGGAATCCTATTTAAGGAATATTAGAAGTCATACTGACAACAGTACTTGTGTAAAGAATATCCATAATCACCATGGGGGAAAGAAACCACTAACCATAACCGGCGGAGCCTGACGAAGTGGTAACACCCTTTGGTACTGTTAATAGCAGAAAAAAAAGAGAAGGTTTCCCCTACAAAAGGTAACCCCAAGTGACCAGGAATTCCTCCAACATTCTTGCTCCTCAATCTCCACAAAACTCTTGTAACCAACACTAAAACAGCTATGGAAAGAACTGCAACCACTGCAGTGTGAAAAGAGTTTTGAGCCAAGAACACAAACTCTTCCATCCACAACATCTTCAACTTTTCACTAACAATCTATATTGACTATTGATGAGGACAGTTGAATGGTTCCAATGTGGTGGGATTGCTCTTCCAAGATGCTTCAATAAATAATTATAGGGAAAGGAGGGACAGAGTGTTCAACAAGATAAGATCTGGTATATATTTAAATGGTTGCCAATGTAAATCCTTGGATGCTTAGGCATGAAAATGGAAAGATCCATGCCACAAAAAGGACACATTATATTGTATCCACCCGTGTTTAATCTTCAATTCATGTTGGGGTCTATTATGTTGTTCTCCAATAGAATATACTTATCATATAGTGGACAGAATGACCAGTCACTTTCTTTTTATAATTTTGATTGCAATATATATATATATATAGATTTGATGTTTATATGGGGTCAAACTAAATGCTTCTAATGTATAATTAAAGACTCCTTCGATGCCACCAACATTATGTTTGATGGAGATCAATCGGACTATACTTGTGGATTGAGCATTTATATTCGGCTTTAATTATTGATTGGATCCTAATTACCTGTTTTGGCTTTTATATTTATCTTTCTTCATTTTATATTTTGTGGCACTGATAATTCAGTTTGACAATATAACAGTGATGACGTTATTGTTAGCATGATTTGATTATTAAGCCTCCTCTTATCTTTAGGTGGTTGAAGACTTGGACTTTGAAAGTATGCTCCCTTCAAAGTCTGAAGTTCGAGACTCACCTGTGACATTACTCTTTCGATGTCTCCGATGTCTGGCCTAGAGACGGGCGTGGCTATCCTTGTTTCAACAAAAAAAAAAAAAAAACTTTAGCCTCTTTTTGTCTCCCTCTCTCTCACAAATTTTTCCCTTTTGGAGTCCACTTTTTTCTCTACCTTGCATCAATATCAGAAAACATTAGTCTATACAAAACCTTAGGTACAAAGGAGCCATTAAATGAGAGTTGCTGAAAACTGTATAAATCCTATCTGGATTTGATTCAAAAACTTAGTTTAAGTGTGTGATTTAATGTCCATACAAGTTGGAACACCAAACATGTGGTGTTCTCCCAAATCCTATTTCGACAGTTAGTGGTAAAGGCTTTGCCTTTTCCACCTTGAAACAGAAAAGTGAAGTCTTTTTCTCGAGTTGATTTTGAAAGGCGAATATGGATGGAGAGTTGATGTTGAACTATACAGAAGAACAGGATTGAGAAAGTTAGTTGATGGTTGAGTTACATAGTAAAAAGGTGGGTATTGACTGAGAGCCTGCTAAGTGGAGTAGACAGGGAGTGGGGGAGCTTGATTATCCTTGGAAATTCCGATCGAAAATGGAAAATGAAAGGGACCCACTTCGAGAATTTAAGGATACTTGGCTTAAACCCACGAGGTAGGTTCATAGTGTGTCAGGTCAGCTCTGCTAGGTACTTTAGATATGAAAATGATGGAAGAACTTAGAAGAGGAACCAAAAGGCCAATAAAACTGGATCCATAAACCATCATGCGTCGATCTAGCAGTCAAAGACGATTTTGAGGTTCTAAGAGATTACGAGCCCTCACCTATTTAAGAAATAATTTCCTACTAATTTTTGGACTATTCAAAAGTTATTGGGGTGTCCCCAAGAAGTGGCGCAGTGGTCAAAGATTTGGACTTTGAAAGTGTGTTTCCCTCAAGATTTCAGGTTCAAAATTCACTTGTAATATTAATTTGTAGCACCTCTCGTGTCTTCATTTCTTTGATTTCTACCGGTGTCTGGCTTAAGGATGGGCATGGTTATCTCAGGTATAGTGGAGTGAAACTCTAATTTCTCAGTTTCAAAAAAAAAAATATGGGTCTATATCTCGTGAAAATAGTCGAAGTGGGCATAAGTTAGCCAGTAGATTGTGAGCAAAGTGCCAACGTAAGATGATATATAACAACTCTGAAAGTGAAGTGAAAAGGACAGGTTGGAGTTTTGTGGCCGGCCATGACCATACACAGCTCCTTGCTTCGGTGGAATGCTTGTGTGTTTCCTTTCAAGGGTCCCAATTTCCAACCCAATTCACATATTTTTTTGGAGATGAACCTTATTGGATTTCCTGTCTTACATGTGCTCATCCCAATTATTCCATCTCTCTCTCCTCTGTGACTATGTTTATCTCACTAATCATCAACTTTTGACTCCTCCATTAGAAACTCTGAAAATAGGATCAAAATTTCCATCACTTAACTGTTTCAAAATCTATTTAGATTATGGCGCCTTTCATTTCTTGTACGAATTATTCAATCTTTTCTTTTGTGTGTGCGCAAGGGCTCTAGTCGACTTGATTAAATGATGGGACAAATTGTTCTAATCTTTGATTATATCTTAATTAAAAATCCTTAAAGCTGGAATGTACATATTTATTGGCTCTTTTTCCCTCTTTTGTTATTCGGATTTATATTTTTGATTAATTGTTATTTGGATAGCAAGTTTTTTTTTTTTTTTAGATTGGAAGACTCAGAATTGTAGGTTTTGAGGTTGTGAACACATTAAATATGTTGTTAAACTTGGCTGTGTCGCGGGCATGGTATGTGTGGAATGAAGGCTATGGTTTTGGTCGTGGTTACTCAGCCTTAGATGCAGCAAATCCACCATTGAAGGTGACTTTTGTGACCTTGGAGTTTACCGATTGGGATCTGATAAGAGGTTTTATGGCGAGTTCTTCTTCCAAAAGAAGACTTTTTTGTAGGGGCCAGCTCGAGTGCACCTCGACTAATGTTACAGAGCATATCGTCTAACTCTATAACATTTGGATGTTAAGGAAATCCGTAGAAAATTAATTTCTAGGTAAGCGGTCATCATGGATTTAACCGCATCACTTTAATAAATTTAAATAAATTAAATTTAATGGATTAAATTCGTTTTTAGATTGACTTAAGATTACTTTGTTAACAGCTATTCGGAATTTATTAATAATTTTTTAAAATATATAATGTAATTATGTATGCACATATTTATTTTATTTAATTCTTATTTTTTATTTTTTATTTTTTAAATGAAATTTATTATATTTATTTCTATCAAAATTGAAAATAAAATAATAAAACTATATTTAAATTCAAAAAATTAATTACACAATCGGATTAAAAAATATGATTTGAGATGAGTTTGATTGCTTAAACATATAGAATTAGACGTATTAGAGGATTACCAACCAGAAATTTTAGTTGGTAATTTTCTTAATCCAATTTAACCTAGGTACATCCGTGGTTTCTCCTTTATTTAGTTATATATCAATTAATTAATTTATTTATTTATTTGGGAGTAGAACATGGATATGTTTTTAGGTATATATTGAGCTGCATGAGTTAGGTAAGAGTAAGACAAATTGACAAGAAAAAAAAACGTTCATCTTTTTTAGCCATTGAGCTGGATGAGTTTGGTAAGACAAAGAGTAGGACAAAAAATTCATTAAGAAAGATATAAATTCATATAAAATAATGATGTTTAATTGCATCTAATTCTAATTAATGTTCCCCTAATAATTAAAAAATCATACACACATATATTTTCAAGTGACAATGACTTTTTTGTTTAACATTTTTATTATTATATCCTTTCCTTTTGTGGTGCTAAATAATATGCTTTTGATTCTGGTCGCATCAATCACATACTTGGTTCTACTTTGGATTGCTCTAACTTTCCAATTTTCCAATTTTCCATTATTTCATGCTTCCTCTTCCTTCATCTTTTTCAATATCAGTAGTTGGAGAATCATATCATGTACTCTTATTGACGATTATCTCCCTTTTCACTATTTTTTTTTTTTTTTTAGAAATCCTTTTTCACTATTTGACATCATCATCTTTTTCTTTTTCCTTTCCTTTTATACAAAAAAACATAACAGTACGATAGTTGGTCACATATAATTTTTCGATAAAAATTATGGAATCACTATTGAAATTTATACTTATACCTACCTAGAGATCATAGGTTTAATTCTCGGAAATTTTGTTGAACTAAAAGATATTTGTTGACGAGAAATTTCGGTCAACCGTGGATTGTCACGTCATTATTCCAAATTTAATGACAAAATAAAATATAATTTTGGGACAATATTTTCTAAAATTAAATTAGGGCAAACAAATTGGTTACATCAAATTTTGGTCAAAATTAAACCAAACGCAAGTTTGTTTAATGAACCAAACTAAAAAATCCAAATTCAAAGGGGCCAAGCCCATTAAGGCTCAAGCCCATGGTCTATAGAAGCTCTGTAACTAGAAGAGCTCACATTCATTTGAGGGGGCAGAGATCTGAAGCTCTAGGGAGAATTCCACCAAACTGGAGACTCTCCAAATCTTCAAGTATCAAACGCCCTTTTGAAGTCCAAAACCACTTCGAATATCAAGAAATTCCATAAACCGGCAAGCAAACACAAAGAATACACACCATGTTCTTTAAATACATCATTCAAACAGATCAACAAGTCAATGGTCGATCAAAGATCAACAAGTCAGAGACCGATATCATCATAGAAGATCAACAAGTCAACGCACGATCAAAGATTAACAAGTCAAAGACCGAGCATCATAGAAGATCAACAAGTCAACTACTGATCAAAGATCAACAAGTCAAAGACCGAGCATCATAGAAGATCAACAAGTCAACGACCTATCACAGATCAACAAGTCAAAGACCGATCAACCTAGAAGATCGACAAGTCACCGACCGATCAAAGATCAACAAGTCAGAGAGTGGTCATCGAAGAAGATCAATAAGTCAACGAACGATCCAAAGATCAACAAGTCAAAGACCGATCAACATAGAAGATCAACAAGTCAGAGACTGATCAAGGATCAATAAGTCAAAGACCGATCAAAGATCAACAAGTCAAAGACCGATCATCAAAGAAGATCAATAATTCAACCATCGATCAAAGATCAACAAGTCAAAGACCGATCCAATATCAATAAAGCTCACCTTGAGAACAAGTTGTGAAGCCCTCAAGATAAATCAACTTGAGAACAAGTTGTGAAGCTAATAACTCGCTAACGCGAAGAGTTTTTTTGTAGCGAAACGTTAAGTAAGTTAGTGAAATTCATAAGTAAATCGTTAAAGTTTGCTCGAAACCAAACAAGTTCGCGAACTTCACAACCTTACGGTATTCTGAGTAAGGAAGGTGTATTTTTCTATAAACTGTTAGAATTATTTAACGTTTGTTATTTATGAGAAGAAACAGTGTTTCACTGTTACATAACCTCGCGAACGTGAACCAAGAGATTACATTCCAACTCAAAGAGGCACGTGACAAACATCCAACCAAGGACGCACTAGAGCCAAGAGTCGTGCAAGCGGACGAGATTAGCGGGACGAAGTAGAGATCGTGGAGCAAGAGAAGCGGACTCAACCGATCCCCTATAAAAGCAAACTCAGAAGATGAAGACACTACGAAAGAAAGATAGAGCTAAAACGCTGCCGACAGAGAAATTCTGAAGAGATTGGAAAAGAGTTGAGAGATCAATCCATCGTACATTTGAGGAGACTTGTTGTACATGAAGCCAACTCAGCGCTCGGAACCTTAGTCGCTAGCAACTCAGTATTTATATTTGTTTCGCCATTTTATTGTTTTTCTTTACAGTTTTTTCTTTACTGCTTTCTTTACAGCTTTTCGCAATTTTACTGCTTTATTTATCGCTTTTCGCATCTTTCAAATTCTATTATTTTATTTAAACGTTTACATTTATAAAAGTTCATTTATTCAATTCTGAATACTTTTATTATTTCGCTTGTTACTTAATTTCAATTCAGAATTAGCAAACATAGAATTCGCTAAGTTAATTTACAACGAAAGCAGTTTGCTGAATGTAAAGGTATAGGGAGAGGGTCGAGAGATTCCGCTATTTAGCTTCGAGAGAAGTAAATATTTCTATACTTTAATCTAGGTATTTTGTAAATGAGAGTTTACAATTCGCATTCGCTTAGAGATAAGGTTTACTAGAATTTCAGTACAAATTCAACGAACTTAAGATTCGAGAGAACTAAGTCAGTTGAGTGTTAGTTGCAATTGTCTAATTAATCTGCAAAAACTTATTTGCGAACTTCTGCAGCTTTGTTACATTTTTTTTACGCATGCAAAAATCAACTTTTTCACCAAACTACTTGATCAAATAACAAACTGACAACTTGTTATTACACATTTTCGCATTCGCACCAACTTACAAATAAAACGAACTAAATATAATTCCCTGTGGAGATGACTTATTACTTACTTTAAAACTTGCTGCAAACGATAATGTACACTTGCATTTGCAATTCGCTATAAAAATCTACTTAAAGAATCAGAGGAATAAATTAAAGCCCTCGGGATATTTGTATATGAGAGAGAAAGAATCAAAGGAATAAATTAAAGATTGTACTTCACACTCGCACATATTCAAATCAATATACAAATACAAATTCTTAATTGACACGTGTCTCGATTCTCTATATATGTCGAAATCTCGTGTTTACAATATTATTTTCAATTATTTAAAAAAAAAAAAATCATTGAGAATATGTTTCTTTTTTGTACATTTTCTCTTTGCTATGATGTTTTTATTCGAGCATAAACCATAAAAAAAAAAAAACAAAAAAAAAAAAAAAAAAAATATCCAAATCATTTGCAAAGAAAAAAGTATTTTAGTAAAAATATTATTATTTTTATTATTTTAGGTTCAACCAGAATTGGAAGTATATTTGAATTCAATAACCTCTATTATAATTGTATCTTTTAACCATGTTTTTTTTTTGATTAAGTAATGAAATTGATAATTAGACAGAGTTGAATCACCGGCATAGCTGGTAGATTTTTTATTAACTCATACAAATAATAATTACAAGAAACATCTAGTAAATCTTTCATTTATTGATATTCTTCGACCTCGACAATCGCAAATCGAGCAAGATTATGGGCTAACTTGTTAGCATCCTCGTCTAATCCATTAAAAGTCAATATGTTAACCTTAGAGTTTCTTAATTCTCACCACTTATGAAAGATCATTGGCCCGTTTTTTAAGCTAATGTATCGACCGTAAAGCATCAGATTCAATCTCAAATCTTTTGAAACCCAAAGTTAAAGCGTTCTCATCTTCATGAATAGACATAGCTTCCACAAAATTCGCATCTACAACCCATAAGATTGGTTTTGAAAGAGTAAACATAACTTTACCCTTCCAATTTCTAGTAATTAGCCCTATTCTACTTTGGTTCTCGTTAACATTGGCAGTCACATCTACATTAATTTTGTAATTAAGTTCTAAATTAAGGTGCCTTCTATCTTCTTGGAGTCTTCTGATTTTCCATGCACGTCTACGTTCATTGGTTCACTACTCTAAAATCCTTGATATATTGTGAATAATAATCCTAATCATATTGGAAATGTATTGGAGAAGAAAAGCAAAAAGTATATATTCTTTTCTCAAGGAGGAAATTAAATAGTCATGTACAAGCAGTGACTTTTGGTTAAAAGGATTTTAACAAACTTATCAGTTTAATAACAAACAATTAACAGTTTATTATCAGAATATTCATCTAATAAATCATTGAGATGCCTTTGATTATCTTTTGCTCATAAAGACCTTCAAATTTGATATGAAGCTCCAAATTTATGATGTTCCAAATCCTTCAGCATAACATCAATAACTCTTTTATCTACAAAGAGTCCAAAAATTTTAAAAACCACAAGAGCAAATGCTCGACATCCATCGCATGGTTGGGGAAACCTAGATGAAAAAAATGAGAAGGCTTCCAAGACTCCTTTACTCGTTTCCAATCTCAGAAGGCGTGAAAGGGAGTTTCCTCCCCGATATGACAATGCTGACAAAGTGCATCTTCTTTTATTCATCTTTTAATTAGATTTACCTGCACATGAACAAAATTATTAAAAATGCGCCAAATGATAAATTTTACCGTATTTGAAATTTTTGCATTCCATAAAACTTCCACCAGCTTCTCGAGATGTCATCATTTGATAAAGAAGCCTTTATTGGATCCCAAGCTAATGGGTTGATTTCACTGTAAAAATGTCATTTTTCTCATGGTACCAGACAATCTTATCTTCCCCTATAAACTTTGGTCTTGGTAGGAGAAAGATTTGGTTCACATCATCCAAGCAAAAGAGTTTCTAATTTTTTCCTCATTCCATCCTTTGTCATGTCTTAAAAGATTACAAACTTTCATATCTTTGTTAATTCTATCAGAAGTGATTAATTTTATGTCTGCTTCACTTGTACAATACAAAATAAAAGATGAATTAGTCAACTTAAAAAGTTATTACAATTGTAAAAAAATATTTGAAACTTCAAAGATATGATTTTAAGAAAATTTTGAGCATAATCACATACTATAAGGAAATACCAAAAGTTGCAATTACTAATCTAAGTGTCTTATCATGTCTTCAATCTCTTGAATGACTCCATCATCGCTCTAAGCTCCATCATATCCTCACGAGTCTTGACGAATTCCTCTCAAGGCGAGTTTTTTTCCTCCCTTCGACACCTATTCTTCTAATAATCCCCTATTCTTTATTTTCAATGTCCAACTCCATCTTAAATGTTTTAACCTATTCTTCAATCGCACACTTCAATCCCATGGACACTCGAAGCAGACGAGGAGGACCTCTTAGCTCTAGCTACACACGCGAAACATCATAAGGAAATCGTCCTAAGTCGTAATTTATATAGTTTGTCCTAATTAGTATCGGGATGACATTTGAATGAAAAAAAAAAATCAGCTTCCTCTGAATTCTTATCCACCCATCATTTGTCTTTGGATTAGTGAGTTTGTCGAAAGATTATGTTATATATAAAGTTACAATGCATTAAATGAAATAATATAAAAATAATTAATATCTTACTTACTTGTAATACTTATGTTACGAGTATATATATATGCTACTTGAACATGGTTTGCATCATGTTATCTAGATCATTCTGCACCTTAGAATTAGTCGGGTTGAGCTCAAAATACGTATGTAGAGAAATACAAATACAAGATTAATACTAAAAAAAGAAGTTCATAAAACACGAGTTATAAGAGTTTTTTAACATACGAGGAGTCTTTGTTTCACTAGGTCTTTAAGCTCCTTGGTGACCTCTTTTCATTCATTGAGAGTCACAGGAAACGACTCATGCATGAACACATCGATCTGCTTGCTCAAGTTGTTTGTCTCTTGCCCAACAACCACTACTACAATTATAAGAATAGATGGTGGGGCTGGCAAAAAGTTTTGGTTAAAATACCATTTTGCTCCCTCAACTATCATGAAAGTTCCATTTTGGTCTCTGAACTTTGAAAAGTTCAATTTTAGTCCATCAACTATCATTTTTGTTCTACTTTGGGCCCTCAACTTTCAAATGTTCAATTTTAGTCCCTCAACTATCATTAATGAATGAACTTAAAATCTTTAACATATCGAAGGACTAAAATTGAACATTTAAAAGTTGAGGGACAAGAGTGGAACAAAAATGATAGTTGAGGGACTAAAATTGAATTTTTCAAAGTTTAGGGACCAAAATGAAATTTTCATGATAGTTGAAGGACCAAAATGGTATTTTGGTTTTTCAAAAAACAAGGATGAAAGATGATGGGCAAAAAAACACGCATTGTAAAAATAAAACAATGACGGGCTGCCCGTCATCTTAAGATCCTAGCCTTTCCATACTCCTAACTAAACTTGACATCAACCTCCTCTGTCGAGCTATATTCCCCTCCAATTTTGATCATCTTTTGGATCGCTTATGTAAATAACTTGTGGTGTTTGGGTAAAAATTGATATGAGCTTCCAATTAAAGGCCATTAATGGCAAGATTTAGCACACTCATCAACCCTGTAATCAATTTAATTCATGAGTTTGAGAAGTTTGAACTTGTATAAGCTAACACTCTAATTCTTTAAAAGCTTAATCAAGAGCATAATTAGGAGTTCATTCCTTTCATTTTAAGAGAACTGGGAATTAATTCGTTAAGATTCCTTTAAGACAAATTAATTTGTCTTTGGAAAACATAATTAGACCAAAGTGCTCTATTGATCTTTACTGTTAGGAGTTTAAATTAAGAGTTTTGCCTTGATGAGGTTATTAAATGTAAATATTATTTGAATTCGTAATGCTTATGTCTTCAAAGTCTTTTATCAATTAAGGGGTTATACTTAGAAATTAATTTCCTACGGGTTCTTTTGGCATCTAAATGTTGTAGGATCAGGCAGTATGTCTCGTGACATTAGTCTAGGTGTGCGCAAACTGACCCGGAAAAAAAAAATAGTTATACCATTTCAAAAAAAATAAATAAAATGGGGGTTAGCCAATTAAATGGAAACTGAAATTCATAGGGCTAAAATAAATAGAAAATAATTTACATGGGGTATTTTCTCTAATTAAACTAACGAATGGAGTTCATTTAAAATGGGTTGAAAAGTTGGGGGACTAAATTGTAATTAAGAAGAAGTTAGAGCCCTAAAATTCTCCAAATTGGTCGATTTCCTTCCTTTCTCAAAATCACAATTTCCCCAAAAATTTCACGATTCTTGATCTTCTCCTCCATCGAAGCTTTCCTTATACACATTTTCATTGGATAGAGAAATTAAACTAAACTAAATGGATGTAAACCCAAAACTAAACTAAACATGGAAATATAAGGCAGTGACGTAAGGGAAACCAATTAGAAATGACGAACTGGGGCAACCAAATAATGAAACTACTGCGACATTGAGCTTTTTGGTGGGCAGCCATAATAGTTAATCATGGTATTTACAAGAAAATAATAATAATAAGTAATCCAAATAATTTAAGCTTCTTTTATAACCATTTCATTTTTTGTTTTGAGTAAAATTAAAAACTAAGTTTTTTTTATAATCAATTTAAAAACTTTAAAATATTAAAGAAATTATAAAAAAAAAAAAAAAAAAACTTTTAAAATCAAGTTTCTATTTTTGTTTTAAAAAAAGCATGAAAAAATTAAGAATAAATAATAAAAAACTAAAAAATCAAAATGAAATGTGATGTTTGAAAACAAAGAAACATTATCAAACATGTTTTCTTGATAAACATTATCAAACATGTTTGAAAACATAAAACTAATCATCATAAACATATACTGTTTTTATTTTTTAAAATAAAAAATCAAAAATAAAAAATATAACTTTTTTTTTAGTACAAATTGGAGAAGAAAATTACAAATATCGAATCCATGACGTTGGTGTGAAACTAGTTTACAACCAAATAATGAAATGACTGCGCAGTGACCCTTTCGGTCATTCATTTTAAACAATTGATTTCTCTCTACCATTACTATTTTAATTTTAATTTCTCAAAGCACGAACTTTTTCTAGTGAAATCAAATCCCCAATTGAGATCTCATTCCATTTCAAATAAAGAAATTGTATTAAATGAATTTTTCTAACAAATTAATTACAAATATATATAAAAAAAAATTTAAAAAAAATTACCATAGCCTAGTATTATAAAAGAGAATTTGTTGAAGGTGACAACTTTTTTGCTCTCTATTTTAATCATAACACATTTTTTTAAATATTTGATTTCCAGCCTCATTTGCTTTCTTTTGTTATTCTCTCCCCTCTCCTTCTTGATCTCCATTATTTGGGAGTTACCTATTTAGTCAACAAATGCCAAGAAATTTTCATAACTTTTCCTACTTGCTTTAAGCCACTTTTGAGGAAGCATTTTTTCATACTATACTCTTAAAAACTGTTAATATTGTTTAATAAGTATCTGAAAATAATAACAACATTTATTAATTTATTTTTAAATTGCTTTCAAAAAAAATAAAAATAAAAATAATTAAATTTATAATTATTTTTTAGATTTGACTAATAAGTTTCGGGCTCCGTAATGTTTGTCAAATTACCAAGCCCATTAGTCAATGGGTTACATATAATGGGCTTCAACGTTTTGTTGGGTATTACGGCCCAATTATAAACTACAGGTGGCAAATGGCATCCAAAAGCCCAACTCAATATAAGCACAAGCGTAATCCCTTTTAAATAAAATTAAAAAAGAGAAAGTCTAATTTACTTTAAATTTGTGTCTAAAATGTAGTTTTCAAATTAAAATTATTTATTAGAGAAAACAGTTTTGACCATTATAAATACAATACTAAATTATTAATACTGTATGAACCATTTTAACAAAACAATTACAAATATAATTAAATTTGAAAATATTGAATCTAGAATTATAAATAAGTTCAATATTGTATTAATAATACACATTAACATAATAATATTTATTATTAATACAATATTATGTATTATTAATATATAATTATATTATTAATATAGTATTTTGTATTATTACAATATTATGTATTATCAATATTGCATTAGTAATACACGAGATTTTTTAATGAGGTAATTTTGGGTTGATGAATTTTAGACGGAAGTTTGAAAAGTCTTACGATATGAAGAAATTTAAAGAGGGTATTTGTGTATTTTGGTTATAAAACGATTTTTTGATTTAAATGTGATTTTGATTAGTTTTGTTACTATTTTAAAATATTATTGGAGATACTTACCTTGTGGCAATTGTCCCACATTGGAAAGATGAGGATTCTCCAACTCATTTATAAGAGATATGAAATACTCTCCTCATTACCAATTGGTTTTGAGGTGGAACTCTATATTCTCTAATAAATATGAATATTTTTGTAAAAACTTTCTCTATTTACTTAATCATGCAAAAAGCTCCTAAATGAAACATATTGAATATTAAACAAAACGTTCTGTTAAATTTAAAAAGGAAAAAGAATGTGAGATATCTTTGGAAGAGATGCAGCTCAACCTTTTGCCATTTGATCGATTTTTAGTATATGTTGCTGTCTTTGCTAAAAAAAACCCTTTATTAATAAATTTGAAATTAAACTCCCTTTTATTAATAAATTTCAAAATTAATCTTATCAATTTGTCTCTGCATTATAAATAGGATGTCGTCCTCAAAGGGGTGGCAGAGTGATTCAAGGCTTGAATTTTGAAATTATGCTTCCTTCAAGCTTTCAGGTTCAAAACTCACTTGTGACATACTCTTTTCAATATCTCCGATGTCTAGCTTAAGAACGGACGTGGTTACCTTGTTTTAAAAAGAAAATATAAATGGGATGTTTATAAAAATAAAAATAAAAATTAGAAAATTGGGAAGGAAAACAAGAAGAAAAATTCTCTTATAAAAAAATAAATTTGAAAAAATATAATTTTGGAGAGAATGATTCGTAGCGACCAAAATACCGAAAATCATCTCTCTCATTCTCCTCATGACATCCCCCCACCACAAATATACTCAAAGAAAAATGATGATGTTGTAAATCTGTGAGTATGCATATTTTTTGTGTTCAACAATTTTTTTTGAAAAAAACAACATGAACATCAATATTTGGAGTTGGAAGATTTTCAATCAACAACATTTTAATTTAGAATATATTTTAAATGACTTACGAGCTTTTTAAGTGCAATAATTTAAATATAAGCTATTGGAATTCGAATTACTCCGATTATTGACACCAAACTTGCTCTCTAGATACAAAAATCTAAATATAATAAAGTTTTCATAAAGTCAAAAAGTTCATAAAGTTCAAAATAAAGAAAACATACAAAAAAAAGAAAACTGTTATGATTGTTTGCATCGAATAGAGCAGGGTCGCAGCTAAAAGAGATTTGAGAATAACAATAATAATGAAGAGG
>JBBMEF010000025.1:6145890-6163971 GCA_037832685.1 Sicyos baderoa
TATTGGCTTTAAAAGCTTCCTCAACGACCAAGAAGCAAAGCAGCTGCCCATACCCGGTGGACACGAAAAATTAACCAAAACTACGATCACCTCGAGATCCCAACGATTTGATGCCTAACAAGGAACCCAACATCTAAACAATGTCAAAACAGCCCGAAAACAGCTAGCGGTTTTGCAAGAGATGAGAACAACACTTTACCCAAGAACTTGACAACACGGCTGAGCTCGAGGCTGCTGAACGAAGAAAAACTCCGCTGGAAACTGCTCGACAAAGAACAGGCGGCGATTTGTGCGCAGAAACGGGTTGTGTCGCTGAAAAACGCGTGTGCAGGAGAGGAGCTACGTCGAAGCGTCGCCGGCGGTGAGGGCGGCGAACACGGCGCGAATGCGAGCGGCTGGAGGCTTCGCGATCTGTAGCATGGGCGAGCTTCGTCGGCTGAGGGGAAGGCGTCGTAGACACCGCGCACGCGCGAGGGGTGGGCTGCAGCAGAGATCTGCGCGCGCGGGGACGGAGCAGGGTAGGGAGGCGGCGCTTCCGACGAGTCTGTGACGCCGAGCGGAGGAACAACGGCGAACGGCGGAGCTCAGGCGGCGGCTAGAGCTGGTGTGGAAGAGAAGAGATGAAGAAGATAACCCTAGGTCCATTTATTTTTCTTTCTATTTTTCTTGATGCCGGGAGAGGGAAAAGAGAAAAGGCGATTTCGGGAGAGGGAAATGAAAAATAAAGTTTGTTTTCGAGGGAAAGAAAATAGAAGAAGAGAAAATATTGAGTTATTCTTTTAAAAAAATACCTACCGCGACGGTTTTTACCGTTGCTCTATTTTTTTATCCCGACGGTTCACATAAACCGTCCCCGTTAATCCAAAACCGTCCCCGTAGACTAAGGCGATGGTTTGATACCGTCGCCATAAATATATTTTGCCGACAGTTTTATAGAACCGTCGGCGTAGCTATGTTTTTAGTTGGATTTTGATAAAGTAAGATTCTAAGGACACAGATTGAGGCACAAGTGAGATGAAAGATTTTGTTTAAAGTAAAATCACTTTAGCTCTCTATTGACTGAGAAATTTTGGTCAACCGTAGATTGTCACGTCATTATCCCAAATTTAATGACGAAATTATATTTAATTTTAGGACAATATTTTCTAAAATTAAGTTAGGACTAAAAATTTGGTTTACATCAAGTTTGTTTCAAAATTAAACCAGACCAAAGCTTGTTTAGTGAACCGAACCAAAAAGTCCAAATCAAAGAGGCCAGGCCCATCAAGACCCAAGCCCATGGTCCATAGGAGCTCTATAAATAGAAGAGCTCTCCTTCATTTGAGTGGCTTCAGAGATCTGAAGCTCCAGAGAGAATTCCACCAAACTGAAGACTCTCAAAATCTCCAAAGATCAAACATTCTTTTAAAGTCCAAAATCACTTTGAAGATCAAGAAGTTCCATAAACCGACAAGAAAACACGAAGAACACACATCATATTCTTCAAGTGCATCATTCAAACCGATCAACAAGTCAACGACCGATTCAAAGATCAACAAGTCAGAGACTGATCAACATAGAAGATCAACAAGTCAAAGACCGATCAAAGATCAACAAGTCAGAGACCGATCAACATAAAAGATCAACAAGTCAAAGACCGATCAAAAATCAACAAGACAGAGACCGATCAACTTAGAAGATCAACAAGTCAAAGACCGATCAAAGATCAACAAGTCAACGACCGATCGACTTAGAAGATCAACAAGTCAATGACCGATCAAAGATCAACAAGTCAAAGACCGATCAAAATTCCGAGATCGATCAACATAGAAGATCAACAATTCAACGACCGACCAAAGATCAACAAGTCAACGAACGACCAAAGATCAACAAGTCACTGACCGATCTACATAGAAGATTAATAAGTCGAAGACCGATCAAAGATCAACAAGTTAAAGACCAATCCCAACTTCAACAAATTCCACATCGAGAATAAGCTATAAAGCCCTCGAGATATATGTAGATGAGAGAGAAAGAATCAGAGGAACCAATAGAGATTATACTCCACACTCGCACATATTCAAATCAATACAAATACTAATTTTTAATTTACACGTGTCTCAATCCTATATATCTGTCGAAATATCGTGTGAACACTCTCATTCAACAATTTTTTTTTTTTTTTTTTTTTTTTTGAGATTTCTCATTCAACAATTTTACTCTCACTCCATTAATTGAAAGTAAAATTCTTCACCAAAAAAATAAATAAAAATAAAACAAAATAAAGTTATTACTTTGTTCGTTAATTTTTTCCAAATATCTATGGACATCAACACCACAATGATAAATGAACAAAATACATGCTGCTATTAGAATTTCGGAAAATAATTTATAAAAATCATTAAGGGGAATCATTCAAAAAGTAATTAGAAAATATGTAAATAAACATGAAAGTTTGGGCGTTTTCAATAAATAAATGGATAAAAAGAATAAATTTTAAAATTGGTTGAAATTCTTGGTCAACAAGCAATCCCAGTTCCTTTACAACCTCAACCCAAAGTCATACCTTGCTCCATACGACTCCACCCAACACGTATGTTTATGGAGACTGGGGACCATGCCTCGATATTATATTACACTATTATACAATACTACAATAAGTGGTGTTTTTGAGTCATATTTATGTAACATTTAAAATGAATATTAACTCCTTCAAAAATTATATCAAATTGGAGTTTTTGTAATTACTTAAAATAATTCTTAATTCCTAATCACTCATTTCTATCTACCGAAAATAACTCTTTAATACTATTCATTTTTAGTGATTAGTTTATTATTATTATTACTATTCATTTTAAATCCACATCTTAGCGAACAATTATCTCTAACTCTTCTACAAAAAATACCACATTCAAAACAGGTTTTTTGGTACGACTCTCAATCTTTAATTCCTCAAATTGATTCGTCATCTAAACACTTCCTAAAATAATGTTTCTTTATTTTTTAATCATTTAAAAATACCTTTAAAATGTATGTGGAATGCACATGGCAATTTTTAACTAAAAATTAAAGAAAAAGAAAGTGTGAAGTGAAGTTTGAAAAAGTGAAGGTAAAGGAGGAAAAGTAGAAGAAATGTAGAGAAGACTTGTTCGACGTGGGTTTAGTCAAACCGGTCGGCGAAAAGGAAAAAACCAAGAACCCTCCCTTCACATTCTCCCTCCCTTATTTAAACAAACTCAATTTCCATTTCATCCTCACAACTTCCCCTTGTTTTAGTCATTTCCCCAACCAGCCATGGCCTCCGACGGATCCACCCCCGAGGCGAAGCTCGCCAACGCCAAGGCCATTCTCACCACTGTCGCCTCCTTCGCCGCCACCGTCGTCCTCGCTCGCTCCGTCGCCAACGACTTATTCCCTTCCAAACTACGTGATTATTTATACGACGGCGTTCGAGCCATCTTCGGCCGACTCTCCTCCCAACTCACCATGGTCATCAATGAAATGGACGGCTTAACAACCAACCAAATATACGAATCTGTTCATACTTATTTAGCCTCCAAGATCCCTCCCTCTACAACCAGACTCAAACTCACCAAGCCCGAAAATGAAGACAACATCGTCGCCACCATGGACTCCCACGAGGAAATTATCGACACCTTCAATGGCGTTCAATTCCACTGGTTCTACGTCTGTTACGAAAATCGGAGGCACGATCGACATGACTCTCGCTCCTCCTACACTTACTATGACAGATCATTCGAGCTCCATTTTCACAAGAAACATAAAGAAATGGCCCTCAATTCCTACTTGCCACATGTTCTCCTCCAAGCCAAAGAGTTGAAGGAGTTGAGTAAAACCCTCAAGATCTTCACTGCCGACTACAATAATATCGAATACGGAAGCGTCTCGGATTTATGGTTTCCAACCAATCTCGACCACCCCGCCACGCTCGACAAGCTGGCTATGGACACTGAGATTAAGGATTTTATTCTGAGCGACCTCGAGCAGTTTGTGAAGAGGAAGGAGTTTTATAGGAAGGTGGGTAAGGCTTGGAAGCGGGGGTATTTGCTCTACGGCCCACCGGGGACGGGGAAATCGAGCTTGATTGCGGCAATGGCGAACTACTTGAAATTTGATGTGTATGATTTGGAGCTGACTGATGTTGAGAGCAATTCGGGTCTGAGGAAACTGCTCATGGGGATCGGGAATCGTTCGATTCTAGTAGTGGAGGATATCGATTGTTCCATTCAGTTTCACGATCGAACGGCGGAGGCAGAGGAAGGAGATTCTCCGAGAAGAAAACAGGTGACGCTGTCGGGTTTGTTGAATTTCATCGACGGGTTGTGGTCGAGCTGCGGCGACGAGAGGATCATCATATTCACGACGAACCATAAAGAGAAGTTGGATCCGGCATTGCTCCGACCGGGAAGAATGGATGTTCACGTTCATATGTCGTATTGCAGCCCTTGTGGGTTCAAGGTGTTGGCATCCAATTACCTTGGGATGGAGAAACATAAACTGTTTGGTGAAATTGAGGAGCTGATTTCGAGCACGAAAGTGACGCCGGCGGAGGTGGCGGAGCAGCTGTTGAAGAGTGATGACGGAGAGAAAGTGTTGATGGATTTGATTGAATTTCTCCAAGTAAAAAGGAAGGAAAATGAAGATGGCGAGGCTCAAATCCCTCAACAACAAAATTGTACAACCACTTTGAGTGAGGGCTAATCTATTAGATAAAACCATTATGATGATGACGAACAACATTTTTACTCATTTACCCTCATTATATATGAAGCCCTATCACAATGGTTTTTCTCAAATCTACACCTCGATTGGCGTCACCTTGCCTAACGGAGGCCAGATTTGGACCTCTAAGATCGATGCCGTTTCAATAAGTGTTGCTCGAAGTGGTGTTCGGTCGAGTCGTCGGACGAAGTAAGGGTTCTACCTTTATTGTGGTTTGTGGAAACACGTGACCAGAATATCTACCTAATTGTCTTATTAAAATGCTTGTTGGATAGTTATCTTATTTTGGATTTTTGTTGAGATGCTTATTTTGTTGTTATAGATTAGGGATAATTGAATCTTGTTAGACCGTCGTAGTTTTTATAGGTGTTTACTCGTAGAATTTGATCGACTAAATTGCTTAAAATTTATGTGCCGTGATTAATAGGTATTTTTCTTGGATTAAGATAAATGATGATGATTTTGTGGATTTGGAGCTCGATAATAAAAGATAGTTAATATTGAACTGAATTGTGATTGAATAAGTGATTGATCATCATTGAATGAGATGACAATTTTTAAGAGATTGTTGTATTTTGGGTTGGATTGAAATGTTAAGTGTTTAGTGATTGGTTGGGTTATGAGGAAAATTATATAGTTGTAAAGTATAGTTTGGTGGAATTGAACTTTGATGTATATTTGATGGTTGATAAACATGTAAACTTGATTGAGATTAAGAGGTGATTGGTGTTTAAGTTTAAGTTTTCGAATTATTCTTGGAACAGTCTAGGTATGTGGTTGACAGAATTTATGCTAGAGTTGTCATTGTTGCTATTGGATTCAATGTAATCTAGACTTGGACCTAAATGTCTTCTTCTTTGTTTGAGTCGTTAGTAGGCAAAGTCACAGCTTGTATGCTAACGAATTTTATATTCTTGTTTTTGCAGTCTTAGTAGACCTGAGGGATGACAAATATACCTCTATTATTGCTTTTTGCGAACTTGTTGGTCCTGATGGATGATAAATACTCATATTCTTGTTTTTGCGGACTTTCGGTTTCGAGGGATAATAAATACCCCTATTATTTCTTTAACGGACTTGCTGGTCCATGCAAACTAATAAAAATGATGACAGACTTGCTGGTCCATGCGATATTGATTATTTGGGTTTGCTGATCCTCGTAAATATATTAGATGGATTCGTTGATCCCCTACTTTTATATTGTTGTTTTTGTAGACTTGCTGGTCTCGTGGGATTTCCTATGATATTGTCAAATGTAGATAAGTACCTTTATTTATTTTTGCATAACATGTATGGGCGTGTTATGTTTGGTTATTTTATTTATAGCATGTATAAGTATGTCGTGTTTGGTAATGATGACTATATATTAAAGTTAATTTGTACTCTATAGCAAATTCTCTACCCCACATTAGAATTATAGCAACGTTTTAAAAATATTGCAAATATAGCAACTTTTTTTTAGATACTATTGATAGACTCTATCAGACACTATTGATGGAGTCCATCAGACACTATTATCGGACACTATTGATGAAGTCTATCAGACACTATTGATGGAGTCTATAAATCTGATTTTGCTATATTTGTAAAATATTTTCATTATTTTACTATTTATGTAATTTTCTTGTCGTATTGTAATATACATGCAAATTCTCCTATATTAAATGTCTTTTACGAATTAATCATGAGTAGGATGTAATTTAGAATGAGATGTGTTATGGAAGTGGTGGTGGTTGTCGGATATTTGAGATTAATGTTGAGAGCTTGTTTGGATCAAAGTGATGTCGGAATTCTATTGGTGTTTGATTCATGAAGTTAAGGTTTGGTCATAAGGCTAATTAAGGTTGATAAACCTTTTTGGACTTAAGGGATTTCGAGACTAAGATCATTGAGGATGTTATTGGATTTAAGTGATATTAATTATGCTTATGTATGATTCCTATCGTGAATACCTTTTAGAGGGGATCCTTACTGGATATATTTCGATATATTCATCTTTTATTATTTAACATTTTTCAGGTATTAGAGCATGACGTGGTGGTTGACTGAGAAGAGTTGATGAGATCATAGACATGATCTTGAGTCATTTTTTATTCCGCACTAGACTTATGACAACATTAAATGTAGAGTAAAACTCATCTACACATGAATGTGTAGAGGAGCCCTACATTTGGCTTAGGTGGCATCTAATGATGCCACACATTTTTTTTATACTTTTTAATATTTTCTTTTACAACATAATTTTGTGTGGTATCCAATGATGTCACCTAAGCCAAATGTAGAGCTCCTCTACACATCCAAGTATAGAGGAGTTTTACTCTTAAATGTATTTCACACTTTTATAAATTAAAACTTTGTTTTTGTATTAAAGATGATTTTGCCAAATTATTTAATTATAATTAATGAGATATTAATCGTTATTCCAAAAATTGCGCCACATTTAACATATTGAGTTAATGTGTTTAATGTAAACATGGTACTTACTCTTAAGCTTTAATTAGAATTTTCGGGTCGTTACAATTTCAATCAAGTTCCTCAAAATCTAGTCATATATAAAACATAGCTTGTTTGTGAAGAAAAAAACAACATATTTTTGTTATTCTAATAATTGAACACAAACACAAATTATAAATCAGAGTAACATATAGTATATTTTCCAAAACTAAATTATCATAACATAATTTTTTCTTCTTTTATAGCCTTAGTACCTTTTTCATTAGGCAACGCAACAGATGATATATTTAACACAAATCAATAAATAATGTAATATTACAAGACATGTAGTTTGATACGCGAATTTTAAAAATCCACTTATTAGAATTATTCATATCACACAATATTTTTAGTGGAAGAAGTTGAAGGTTATATATCCTTAATTGCATGCATCTATAATTTGTGACCGTTGATCACCCATGCCATTGCTCTCTTTGCCTTCCTAATATCATGTAAACGACTGAAATGCGAACTGCTCATATCAAAGCCAGTTGTACCTATTGCAAAATTAAAACAAAAGACTATGCTCCAATTGCTATATATATATATATATAATTTTTTTCTTTTTTTGAGTACAAATTAAGAGAGGGAGATTACAATACGTTTTTTTCAGGTTTCAAACTCGTAACACTGGTGTTGAACTTCAGAAACTTGTTAAACAAAAAATTGGTTATCAATCTTTTTATTTTCAAAGACCCATCAAATGATTTTAAAATAGTTGTCTGGCGCGAACGACTAATGGAATAGCCTAAAGCTACGCCTTACAAAATTCTGAATATCAATTGAACAAAACACCAATGTAAGAAAAGTTGGCTCAAATTGAAAATTATTCCAGCAATCAACTCTTCTAGTTTGATTTAACAAAACAATAAAATAAAAAAAAAACGCACATGATTGCAATCGAACTCTAAAAAAATGTACTATTTCTCTCATATAAAGGAGAGTCAAATAACAATTATCGAAATCAAACTCATAACTGTATTATTGAATTGGATTATTACGAAATAATGAAATTATTAAATCACCGACTCATTTCATGTAAATGTGGAAAATAGATAAAAACCCTATGACATCTAGGAATTATATTATTTTTAATTCCTAACCGAACACTGCTTCTTTTGACCAACATTTCAAGTTGATTATGCCATAAACTTCAAATAATTAATTTATTAGTTAAAAAATTTTAAATAAAAAGTGGTTACTTAAATCAAAATTATATTTGCAAGGAAATGAAGTTTAAGTAATGCATGAAATTAACCGTCAAATAATTTAACCAAAATTTATAAATTTCTCAAGACATTTTTATCTAGATCCTATTAGTTTCTTAATATGCATATGATTTTGAAGATTCAAATGGACAATTTAACTACCGAATGGGTCAGTGGCGCAGTGGTTTCATTGTTTGGTTATAAACAAGTTCAACACATACGTCAAAGGTTGTAATTTGTAATCCTCCTCTCCAACTTGTACTCTACATAATTTTTTCTTAGTGTGAATTCTTAAATAGACATATTCGTTTTGTAGAAATAATTTTGCGCCAAGAATATTTACATAATTGTACAAAAATGTCTTAAATGCCCACCTATCTTAATTTATATAATTAAAATTTGTATAACATATATTTTTTAATTGATTTAAATATTATATTTTAAAATAAATTTACTAGTAAAAAAACTAAATTAAATGTCATCCGAGCTGTGACTCAATCGACATTAATGTACACCTCATGACTTAAAGGTCTTAGGTTCGAGTCTCCCTCACCTTCAATTATTGTATCTAAAAAAAACTAAATTAAATTCATTATTAAGACAAATGATATAGTTTAAAAAACTAAATTAAAAAAATATAATAAAATGTCATTTGAGGATGTTCTATTCATGAGCATCTTAAAAACTCATGTTGAATGAGGGCATCGATAACTTTTCAAATGGGCATTTTAAAATACCTCGCATCTCCAGAATATTTATCATTACCGCAAAATGAACGTTGTCATCCAAATGCACATGGCCTCATGTCATGAGAATCTTGGATTACCACTTAGTGCATAACCCCTAAAATTATTTAAGATGACAATTTTAAATTGCGATACATATTAGTTTAAGAATTTAAATGCCTATAAATTTTTTTAATATCAAAATATTATAGAATTAAGTAGTATATATCGTGATAATAATCCATTTGTGTATTGTAATATGTTTAAGCTAAAAATTGTAACATAAACAAAAAAGATAAGTTTTTTCTTTAAAGGAAAAGAAAAGAGACTGTTATGAGACAACAAATCAACTTCGAATCCTCATATTAATATAATATTGTTCAAAAGTTTCATATTAATATAAATGTTTGTCTTTCCTTATAAACTCAAGATTTATCTCTTATTTAATTAATTATTACTATAATACTTTTCCAAGCAGACACTTTAATTTTTTTTTTTTCTTTTTTTTACTTTTTCGAAATGAGAGAGGAGACTTGGGGAAATTAGGAAATTGGGGCGGTTTTAGAAACTTGTTATAAAAAATTAAAAAAAAAAGGTTCGAAAGTATTTACTATTTACAAAAGTGGGGTAAATATCTTGTTTTTATTGGACCATTATGGGAGACGAGTGAAGTCAACATATTTATTTATTAAGAAATTGAAAGTGGGTCTACTCTTGACTTCCAAATTCAATTTTCATTTCTCTCTCTTATCTCGCCACCTCCACTTCTCAGTCAACGGTCAGTCGGCGACCCAAAGTCGTAACTTGGTGGTTACTCCCGGTTATTTTTTTAAATAGACCATTTTTTAAGTTTTAAATTAGGAGATTTTTCATGTATAACAAAAATGGGCTAAAAAATTGCAGCACAAAATTAAAAATAATTGTACATATACCAGAATTCTGAGTAATTGAAATCAATCGAACTCAATCAATAACTAGTGATTGAACTCAATCACTTTACAAACTGATTGAATTCAATCACTAGTTATCGAATGAGTTCGATTGAGTTCAATCGCTCAGAATTTAACGAATTTTTGATTAAAATGTGCTATAATTTTAGGATCTTAAAGTTGGTATACATAACAAATTTCCTTTAAATTATATATATGTAGATTAAATTCAGCTTTATTTATATACTGTAAAATTGACATTTACATTGTGTTAGAGAGGGAGACAATTTTATTCGGATGAGACGTAATACAAATTTACAGAATGAACATCATAAATGGCTAGAGTTTTAATTCGAGTTTATATATGCGCTCTCATTAACTCTTATTATAGAGTGCATAAACTTAAAATAAAATGTGATGTGGATTTAAAATACTCTACGAAGTACGGTTAGCCAATATAGAACACGGACGTGCAAAGCTGAAAAGCTGAATGCGGACGTGCAAAAAGCGGAAAAACGGAATGTGTTCACGCATTGGAATGCTGAATGCAAAAATGCATTTTTGCAACAGGGGCGTTGCCCCGCTCCCCAACTCGCTAACTAGCCAATGAGGCCCTCGCTCGCTGACCGAACAACGAGACCCCAATTAACAAATGACAGGATATTAATGCGTTCAAGGCATATTGCAACATTACAAAAAGTGGAATTATTAAGACTTTAACTTTTTTTTAAATAATAACAATAAGCAACCTCAACTTTATTTAATAATCAATAAACCAGCATTATATATATAATCCTTTGTACTAAATAAAAAAAAAAACATTATATAATTCTCTCGTAGAGCAAAGGCAATAATAGGGAGGAAATGCAAATACAACGATGGTTCCACGAAAATTACTACATATTGGAGTCTACGTTTTTCTAATATGTATTATCTTTATATAACAAACTCCATTGCTTCTCTTCTTATGCAAATCTCTTCTTTCTAATACTTCTAACATTCATTATCTCCAACCGCCCATGGCCTTCAACAACTCTAATCTTGCCAACGCCAAGGCCCTTCTTACCGCGGCTGCCTCCGCGGCCGCCACCGTCGTTCTCGCTCGCTCCGTTGCCAACGACTTATTTCCCCCCAAACTTCGATCGTATTTCTATCACGGTTTCTTCAACTTCTTCAACCGATTCTCCTCGCAACTCACCATGGTCATCGACAAGACGGACGGCCTCGGCTCCAACCAAATCTACGATGCGGCCGAGGTCTACCTTGCCACCAAAGTCTCCCCCTCCACTCGTCGACTCAAGGTCACCAAGCCCGAGAATGAAGATACCATCACCACCACCATGGAAAGCAACCAGGAAGTTGTAGACACCTTTAATGGCGTCCAATTTCACTGGGTCCTTGTTTGTACCCACCACGACGGTCAGAACTTCAACAACCCTCGTGTGCCGTTTCGATCAACGGTTCGATCCTTTGAGCTTTGTTTTCACAAAAAGCACAGAGAAATGGTGATCAATTCCTACTTGCCTCACATTCTCCACCAGGCCGAAGAGCTTAAGCAACAGATTAAAACTTTGAAGATCTTCACCTTCGACCCCCGGCAAATGTATGGCCACGTGCTTTCGAATCTATGGATTCCGACGAACCTCGATCACCCGGCCACGTTCGAGAAGCTAGCCATGGACTCCGAGGTAAAAGATTTCATTCTAAGAGATCTAGAGAGGTTCGTGAAGAGGAAGGAGTTTTACAGAAACGTGGGTAAGGCTTGGAAGCGAGGCTACTTACTCTACGGCCCACCCGGAACAGGGAAATCGAGCTTGGTCGCGGCGATGGCGAATTACTTAAAGTTTGATGTGTATGATTTGGAATTAACAGAGATCGAGAGCAATTCGAATCTTAGAAACCTGCTGATCGGAATGAAAAACCGTTCAATCATGGTGGTGGAGGATATTGATTGTTCGATTCAGTTTCACGATCGGGAGTCGGGACTCCAAGAAGAACAGGAAGAAATCTTGCCATCATCTTTGAGAAGAAAACAAGCTGTGACATTGTCGGGTTTGTTAAATTTCATCGACGGGTTGTGGTCGAGCTGCGGGGACGAGAGGATTATCATATTCACGACGAACCATAAAGAGAAGTTGGATCCGGCGTTGCTCCGACCGGGAAGAATGGACGTTCATGTTCACATGTCGTATTGCAGCCCATGTGGATTCAGACTATTGGCGTCAAATTACCTTGGGATTCATGATCACGAACTGTTCGGTGAGATTGAGGAGTCCATTTCGAGCTCGGAAGTGACTCCGGCGGAGGTGGCGGAGCAGCTGCTGAAACACGACGACGGAGACAAAGCATTAAGCCATTTGATTCAGTTTCTGGAAGCTAAAAAGAGAGAAGAAAAAGAAAGGGAGGCCAAAATTCATGAAGCTTGTGAAAAGAAGGAGATGAAGGAAAGAGATGAAAATGGCATAATGGCCTGAATAATCTGGTTACCAAAATAATAATAGGTCATGTGGAATCACGATTTTACGAAGTATGCCCCCTCAAGATGGTGCCTCTATTTTGGGCTCACCAATCTTGAATCGGATCTCAATTTCATTTTATTGGGACCGAATACCCGTTTGGGCTTTATGGGCTCTGATACCATGTAAGAATATGGGGTTCCACCTCAAAACCAATTGGCAATGAGAGGAGTAACCCATATCTCTTTTATATTGATGTTGGACTCTCCCACTTTCCAATGTGGGACATTTGTGAGATCCTAACACTTACACGTATTGAGTTTTTTTTGTTTTTTTTTTTTTTTTTTTTTATGAATATTAGTCACCAACCTTGCTGGTGGCAAGTTAGTTATGTTGTTTAGTCATAATTTAATTTAATTTAATATCACGTTCATACGTTTGATTATGCAAATCGATATTTAACTTTCATGTATTTGAGAATTACCGCACTATCTATATAGAATTTGTGGTTGGCAGATTTTGAACTAAAAAAAATGAAAGCAAGCACAGAAAAGATGATGGAGAAAGAAAGTGAGAATTTTTGTAAAAGGTTTCAAACAAGAATGGACAATTGGATGACTAATATTAAGGATGATATTGGTTCGGATTTCTTCGTTTTACGTCAACTTGAGAATCGAATTAATTCAATCAATTTGATTAAACCAATGTCCAATAAAAGGTAAAACCATTAGTTCGATTTTTTTTAATTTTTAAGTTAAACCGAAAACCAATTCTATCCAATTGATTTGAAGAAAAAAGTCTTGAGTAAAAAAAAAAAAAAAACTAAATCATTTGGTTCGATTTTTTTTAATTTTTAGTGTTTGTAATTTTGAAGAAATACAAGGGATTTGTGTTAAGATAAAGTACAAGTCAATGAGAGATGGATAAGATAAAGTACAAGTCAATTATTTAGACTATTTTATTATTATTCTTCTGCCAATACATCTAATTTTAAATTATAGTTTAGTTTTTTTTAACTCGAGAACTAATTTTAAGATTTTTGACAAAGTTGAAGACCAAAATTAGACTTTTAAAAGTCTAGTGATCAAAATGGAACTAAACGATTCAAATATGTTACTACTTCATATATTTATATATAAAAAGATCCGAATTTTAAGAAAAACACTGAGATTAACTCATCACAAATAGCTATTTCTTATATAATGTCCCTTGGAAGGGAATAGGAAAGAGATAAACTTTCATCATCAAATATATTTTTTAAGAAATAATCAGCATCTAAAATAATGTAATTTTAACGAAGATGTCATAATTTCGATTCTCTTATCTTATTTTGGGATCAATTTTGGTATCAAATATATTTAAAAAAATAATTGACATCTTATTTCAAAGTTAAAAAAAAAAATAACAATAATAATAATTGACATCTAATACACTAAATTTGATAGAGATGTCATAACTGCTAGAATCAGTGAAAACAAGATTAATCAGTTTTTTGCAATTGGCTGATGAAAACAAGATTTTTTTAAAAAAAAAAAATCAGTGAAAACAAGATTAATCATTGGCTTAAACACATTTCATAAAAAAAAAAAAAACATCGGCTTAAATAATGTCGGCTAATAATTGTCTTAGGCAACAATTGGCTAAGATTAATATTTTTAAATATATTTATTTTAATTTATAGTCGACATTGGCTATATTTTGAATTTCCCACTTTAAAAAAAAAACGTCCGCTAATATCTTTGAAAATGAGGCCGATTTTTTTTTAAACATCCACTAATCCCTTTGAAAAATGCAAAGTTAAATGGAGGGTTTAAAGGTTTAGGGAAATGAAAAATGGCAAATTGGTGAAGTGTCTTGTTAAGAGAGAAAAGCCAGTAACTTGTTGATGAAATGTTGATCCAAAATCTCTTTCATTTGTTTGTGATGTGGGATTCGACAAAATTTCCCTTTATTATTATAATATATGTTAAGTGCTCAGACTGATTTACATGCATCTAACTTTTAACACTATTTTTTATAAAGGATGTGGACACATTTCTTTAGCAAGACGCGTTTTTTCCATCAAGTGAGAAGCAAACCCGTAAGGCCAATGGGCCAAAGCGGACAATATCTTGGCTAACGATGGGTCGGGTTGTTACACACGTACCTGATCAGCGAAGAACGAAGCTTGAAGATAAGAGCAAGAAGTATGTGTTTATTGGCTATGATGAAAGAACAAAAAGGTACAAGCTATATGATCCAATAAGTAAGAAGGTGAATGTGAGTCGCGATGTGCAAATAAATGAAGAAAGTGAATGTGGCTGGAAGAATTCGATAGAAGCCAACATCGAAGTTGGAGGATTACCAGAAGTTACATCAACAAGTATGTCAAAATAGTCAGAAGTTGCATCAACGAGCATGCCAAGAGAGTCTGAAGTTACTGAAGATGAAGATGAACCGCAACAACCTAGAATGCAAAATTTGCAAGAATTGTACGATGCGACTGAAGAAGTGCATCTTGTATGTCTTTTGTCAAATGCGGAAAGTATTAGTTCTGAGGAAGCAGTGCGAGATGAGAAGTGGCGAACCGCAATGGACGAGGAGATCAATGCGATTAAGCGTAATGATACATGGAAGCTGACAAAATTGTCGAATGCGAGTCAGCCGATTAGTGAGAAGTGGGTATTCAAGAAGAAGATGAATGCGCAACGGAAGATAGAGCGATACAAGGTGAGACTTGTTGCGAAGGGATACAAGCAGAAAGAGAGAATCGACTATGATGAAGTTTTTGATCACGTTGCGAGAACGGATCTCGCATCAAGTGTTGGCATGGTTAATCGATTTATGGAGGAGCTGGTTTATTCGCATTGGAATGCGTTGAAGCGAGTAAGGAACAAGTTGCGGATATTTTTAAAGTCGTTGCCGAAAGTATTGTTCGACAAATTTAAGAAGATGATTGGCATGACGGATGACAAGAGCATTTAAGTTTATGGAGGAGTTTTGTTGGAATAAACTTAAATAGAAATTTATTATTTGGTTTAAAAGGAATTAGTGGATGTTTTATTTAGGGAATTAATGTGGTTCTAATTAGGAGTTAATTTAGAGAATCAATTAGAGAGTCAATTACGGAATTAGAGGGTCCTTGATTTAGGAATTTATGGGAAACGTATTTGGGAAATATAATGTCAAATATTGTAAAAGTCTTTGGAGGCTAAGTTTTGTAATAGGCTATAAATAGAGTGCTCATTACATGGAGGAAAGTAAGACAATTGTAAAGAGTTTTTGAGAGTTTTTGAGAAATAAAGAGAAAGTGTTTTTAGATAAATTATTGTGTGCATTGTCTCTCCAATCCCGAAGCAAAAAGCTTGCGAGATTGTTTAATTTGTGTTTTATTATTTTTTGTTATTTTGAATTTAGGTTTCACAAATTGGTATCAAAGCGGCGTTAGTTTTTATAATATAGATATGGTATTCCATTTATTCTCACCGTATATTATAAAAAAGAATGGGTTTCTATGTGTAATTTTTATGGGTAAAAAATACAATAACGATCCTGAATTTTGGCAAAATATTAGAAGTGATGTCTCCATCGAAAAGGTGCAAGGTAGTAATGTGATCATTCTTCTTTTATAGTGTTTGGAGCATATCACTATTTTTTTAATGTTAAAAAAAATCATAGGAATTTAATTTTTAGGTAAGTAGTCACTATGGATTAAACTCATCACTTTATGCATTTCAATATCTTTTTTGACTAATTGAATAGTTAAATATTGAGTTAGAATATGTTAGAATAGATAATTTCTTCAAATTAAAATTGTTTCTAGATAATTTATGTACACTTTAATTTCCAGAAGTTTTTTGGTGTTGACGGCAAGTTTGAATGTTCAAGGCCAAAAGTACGACTCTTACCGCCATTATTGGGCCATTTTCATACTGCTTTCATCTATTGTCTATTGTGCTAATAATATTTAGGTTAAATTCCTATTTTGGTCCCTAGATTATGGGAGAAATTTTATATTAGTTCTCATACTTTCGAAAGTTTAAAATTGGTTCCTAGACTATCAATAAAGCTTAAAAATGGTCATTTCCGTTAGAAAAGTATTAACTTGCCGTGAAAATGAATTAAAATAATAATATATTCGATTTCTCTCTCCTCATCCTATCTCTTTCTCTCTTCTCTTCTTAACTTTCTCAGAACTCAGCTTTAGTACTGAAAAAAAAAAAAAAAAAAACTCCTTTCATCTTTCTCATTTTTTATGTCTTTCCTCAACAATTACTTGTGATTTCAATGTCGTTTTTTAAAAAATGAAATTTAAAGTGTTTAATTCAAAAGTGTCTTGATTTTTCAAAATATTTTTGATATCTTTTTTACCATTTTTCCACATTTTGTCTTCCCTTTCTATCTCCTTTGATTTCCAGCCAAAACCCTCTTCTTCAACCTTTTTCATGGCTTCCCCTGCACCTAGATCATCTGTTTAACCCATGGTTGTTCCTCATTTTTGCAAATTAGTTTCTAATTTAATCTCTTAAGAACTTGTAATTTTGTTTATATTCAAAAGGGGTTTTCAAACTGTTGCATCTTTTGGCTTTTTTCTGCTATCTATTTGCTATTTTAAGGCTCCAAAATATTTCCCTCTCTGGTGGGAGAGCACCGACTACCCGTTTGGTTGCGTGAGAGAATATGAGGTTCCACCTCAAAATTAATTGGCAATGAGGGGAGTAACTCATATCTCTTTTATATTGATGTTGGACTCTCCCACCATCCAATGTCCCACATTTGTGAGATCCTAACATGCCCCCTCAAGATGGTGCCTCTTTTAGGCTCACCAATCTTGAATCGGATCTCAATTTCATTTTATTGGACCGAATACCCGTTTGGGCTTTATGGGCTCTGATACCATGTGAGAGAATATGGGGTTCCACCTCAAAACCAATTGGCAATGAAGGGAGTAACTCATATCTCTTTTATATTGATGTCGGACTCTCCCACCATCCAATGTGGGACATTTGTGAGATCCTAACAAATCATTCCATCAAACTCAAATCTCGCAACCGGTTGTGATTCTTTTATTAAACTGGGATTTGTTTCATTTTACAGGTTTTGTGAGGAAAGAAAATTAATTAGGTAAAATTAGCCCTTTGTGTTTATATTTATAATTTACAAATTTGTGTAAGAAGAAAAAGAAAATGAGAAATAAGAAATTGAAGGAGATATGAAAAAGAGATGAATCTAAGAAAAGATTGGAGTTCTGAGGATGTATAATAGAAGGAGAAAGAAAGAGGTGGGTTGAGGAGAGACAAAAAAAAAAAAAATATTATTTTAATAAATTTTAACGGCAAGTTAACGTTTTTCTAACGGTAGGGACTATTTTAAAGTTTTATTAATAGTCTAGGGACCAATTTTGGATTTTTGAAAGTCTAGGGACCAATATAGAATTTCTCCCATAGTCTAGGGACCAAAATAGGAATTTAACCTAATATTTAATAATGATATGTGATAACTCTCATAAATTGAGAGTTAAAAGTAGAAAAAGAGACAATTACAAACAAGAAAACCGCTAACATCAAGT
>JBBMEF010000025.1:6164590-6185449 GCA_037832685.1 Sicyos baderoa
AAAGGTCTTGTTGAATTTCTGAAAGGCAAAAGAGAAGAAGTGAGGAACAAGCCTAGTGAAAGCAATGAGAACAAGAACAACCCAGAAGAAGAAGAAGAAGAGTGTGAGAAGAGATGAACAAAGGAAGGGGATCGAATCGAAGAAGAAGAAAAAGAAGAACAACAAAAGAGAATTAAGACCTATTTCATCACCTCAAATCCAATTGGTAATGAGAAGAGTAACTCGGGAAAAAGTAAGGGGTCCTAACACCGGATGACCCCATTTATTCTGCGCTGCTACCATTTTAGAGTTGTGTTGGTATTTATTTGTAGACGATAGTTTTTGCTTTACAGATAGCTGCATTCTCAAAACGAGTGGAAATGGTCTACTCCTTCACTAAGATTTCATTACACTGAATTTTTATCTCTATGAATTGCAGAAAAATTACGATGATTGAGATGAATAACAGTGTACATAAATCATCAGAAGATTAAGCACCAAATAATTAGTTTGTTTATGTTTATTATCAGTCATGTTATGAAAACATGACGTTATCAAAATCAACAAAACCGCCAACGGCAAGAACATTACACTCTCCGTCCCCATTGACCAAGAAATCGCCGATCGATTCGACGAAATCCCCCTCCAGTGGCGACTCGTCTCCACCAAAGACGAATCCAACAGCGAAAAACAAGAAAACCGCCATTTCGAACTCAAATTCTCGAAGAAATATAGAAATCGAGTCGGATGGACATTCATATAAACATGTCGTATCTAAGGCCGCGAGGGCTCAAGGTGTTGGCTACGAATTACATCGGTGGCGAGGCGACGAAGCATGACTTGTACGGAGAGATCGAAAAGATGATTGGAGAGATGGAATTGTCCCCTGCCGGGACCACGGAGGAGCTAATGAAAAGCGAGGATGTGAATGTCGTTATGGAATTAGAACAGAGTGAAAGCAATGGAAACAAGATCAAGAGCCTAGAAGAAGAAAAGGGGAGTGAAGAAAAATAACATAGAACTAAAACTTCTTTTTCTAAAATGCATATATACTAAAACTTACTACTTTCAACTTTGCTTTAGTAATTCAATATTGACATTCAATAAATGCAATGGTTTCATTCTATCAGTGTATTGTCTCATTTACTAACCAAAAAAATAATTTAATATTAACCAATTATTATTATATATAATTTTGTTTCTTCAAAATAATTTCTTCCTTGGTTTTGAGAGAAAATGTATGTGTAGAAAAAGTATACATATTTCTATTTTGTAAAATGCAAAAACTTGAATAATATTTAATGATCAACTACACAACTAAATGTAAAAGTAAAATATTTATTTTGTTCTCATTCATTCTGTAATGTCTTTTTATATTTATCCATCATGGAGTAGCTTAATGGTTAATTAACATCGTAAAGGGTTAAAACAAATAAGTTCTATCCATAATGACGATTCACAAATTCTAGTTAAATATTTAGGGTAACTACCATGTGACCACCATCAAACAATAAAATCACTTAATTAGTATTTAAATTTTGAGAATTTGTTTTTTATACCAACCTTAGGACCCTTTATTAGAATTATAGCACATTTTTATCAAAAATTAGTTTATACTAAAATGCCAAGTAATTGAGATCAATCAGCAATATTTGATCGATATTAATCAATTTGTTAAGTGATTGAGCTTATCAATCAATTACTCGTGATTGATATCAATCACTTTTTTGATAAAAATGTGTTATAGATGCAATTTTTTACCCCATTTTTATTATACATGAAAAACCCCCTTAAACTTTTATATTTATGTTTTATTTTCGAGTACTCTACTTTTTGCTTAAGTGACACTATCAGAGCCACAAATAATTGTACATATTTTGATATTTTTATTTATAAAGTAATTTTTTGTGATACACAATGGTTATCATCTAAGCAAAATGTAAAGCTTCTACATATATGTTGAGGAATTTTACTATTTATTTACTTGTTTAGTTGTATAGTATATTTTAAAATTTTATTTGGAGCATCTATATTTTGAAACAATAATAATAATAATAATAAAAAACATTAATTTGGTATGTATTTTAAGTTTTGTAAGTCAATTTTCCATTAAAAAAATTTAGATATATATTGAGTTTACTATTTTTAATCTCTTCTTTTATTGCCCACTCTACTTTTTGGAGAATGTTATCTTTAAAATTTATGTTGACTTTGTTTGACCCAAGTGTTTTGAGATTTTTATCATCATTCTCTCTTGACATTGTGTTTTGTACATGTGCCCCATGACATTCAATTAGTTAATAGAATTTGGATCATAGTGTGTGTTTGAAAATGTTCTATTGATATGTTGAAAGATCTTGCTTGGTGTGAGTAAATTTCACAACAATTTATAAAATGCCATGTTATCTATAAAATAAAAAGGTTTGATTTATTATAAAGGTATTATAATATAATATTATAAAAGATAGTTTTAATAATACTAGAACAAAAGTGTATTATGATAATACATGGCATATATTTAAAAATAATTTATAACAAGTATAATTATCATAATAGTCTTTAGTTTGATATTATGATAGTATTATAACGTATTAATTAGAGGATATTATAATAACACGCTATGAGTATTATAATAATACAATATTATTGTTTACACTAGGAGTGTTATAATAATACAATATTAATATTTAAGACTCTGGGTATTAATAATATTGTATTCGGTAGAATGTTAATAATATCGTAATAACTATATTAATTTTAAGGATGATACATAAAATCGTATGATACAATATTCTATTATGAAACTTTGAATTTCTAGTTTCATCTCTGGTTGTTACTCGGGTTGTCTATTTGTTTTCCTAAAATTTGAGCACCAATTTTTTTTTTGTAAAATATGAATTCATAGGGGGAGAGAAACTATATTAAGAAATCAAAATAAGGAAGCTTTTTATTTGATTTGTTAACAAAAATATAACCACCTGCAATTTAAAAAAGGAAAAAAGAAAAGTAGTTTTGAAAATGAAAATATTTAAGATTTACAATCAATTTTAGGAGGGTGCATATGTCTAAGTTTTATTTATATCATATTTAAGAAAAATTAAAAATGAAAATATTTGAGATTTGCAATCAATTTCAAATAATTAAATAAAATATAAAATTTTAAGTCATGGTGGAGGGTATAATTGCAAGAAAATAGTATTTTCTTTGAGTAGGAAAAGATAAAAGGGGTTTTTGCCAATTGATGCAAATTTGTTTAAATCTCCAGTACATAGTCCAATTTCCTAAGATAAAACCCAATTAAATGCAAATTGGGTTGAAATTCCACATATCCCTATTCTTGCGCCCCACGCCTTACATCATTATAAATACCCTAACTCCCCCCTTCATTCATTCCATTCACTCTCAATTTCACTGTCGCCGCCGCCGCCGCTGGACATGTTGAATTTGAAGCAGTTTCCGGTTCCCCAATCGGCCTCGGCCGTATTCTCCGCCTACGCCTCCATAGCCACGACCGCCATGCTCGTCCGTTCAATAGCCAAGGAGCTCATCCCTCAACAACTCATCTCCTTCCTCTCCTCAACTTTCCTCTACCTCTCCGGCATTGGTAATTCCTCAAAAACCAAATTCATAATCGAAGAACAATCCTCATCAATCCCCAACGAAGTCTTCGAAGCCGCCGAGATCTATCTCCGCACCAAAATCACTCCCTCGACCGATGTTCTCAAAGTCCGCAAAACCCCCCGCGACAAGAACCTCACTCTCTCCATCTCAGACGACCAAGAAATCACCGATCAGTTCGACAAAATCCCCCTCCAGTGGCGGCTCGTCTCTTCCAAAGACGAATCCAACAGTGGCGGAAACGGAGAGAAGAAGCGCCATTTGGAACTCACATTCCCGAAGAAATTCAGGGACAGAGTCGTCGATTACTATCTGCCGTATGTCTTGAAAAGAGCGGAGGAGATCAAGGAAGAGGATAAAATCGTTAAGATCCATAATCATGACAGATTTTCTGGCGGCCGGGGGGGCGACTCTGGGTCGGTGAATTTGGATCATCCCGCTACATTTGATACTCTGGCCATGGATCCGGAGTTGAAGCAATGGATAATCGACGATTTGGATCGGTTCGTTCGGCGAAAGGAGTTTTACAGGAAGGTCGGGAAGGCTTGGAAGAGAGGGTACTTGTTGTATGGTCCTCCCGGTACCGGCAAATCGAGCTTGATTGCCGCCATGGCTAACTATCTCAAGTTCCATGTTTACGATTTGGATCTCTCTAATGTTCACAGGAATTGTGATTTGAAGAGGATTATGTTATCTACTCAGAATCGATCCATTTTGGTGATGGAGGATATCGATTGCAGTGCCGATATACAGAATCGGGTGACCGGTGTGCATGGTGATAACAGCAAGTTCACCTTATCCGGAATGCTTAATTTCATTGACGGATTGTGGTCAAGTTGTGGGGACGAAAAGATCATAATCTTCACGACGAATCACAAGGATCGATTGGACCCTGCTCTACTCCGCCCGGGTCGGATGGACGTTCATATACACATGTCTTTTGTGAGTCCACAAGGGTTCAAGGTGTTGGCTACGAATTATATCGGCGGCCAGGTGACGGAGCATCCCTTGTATGGAGAAGTTGAAAAGATGATCGGAGAGATGGAATTGTCTCCGGCGGAGATCGCGGAGGAGCTAATGAGAAGCGAGCATGTAAATATGGTTATGGAAGGTCTTGTGGAATTTCTGAAAAGAAAAAGGAAAGGAAAAGAGGAGGATATAAGTGAAGATGGGTAGGAGCCAGAGGAAGAAGATCAAATGGAAGAACCCGAAATCGAAAAACCTCGAGCCGAGGCCGGGGGTGGAGATGAGTTAGTTAGATCCGAGAGTGATTCGGAGAACTACCAGAGCTTGAAAGTGAACACCACCGCGGTTGCAGAAGAGGCCAGGATGAGGATTCATTTTTGGTTACTAAATTGCTACTAAACCTTTACTCTTGTGCGCAATTTATCAAGTCTTTTGTACTCCTATAGAACAATAGTGTCTTTTTGTTGAATAAAAAAGTTATTAACTATTTTATTTTTGACTATAACATTTGGAGTCGGGAGACTTGAACCTCTAAATCCTCCTCTTGATCATTAGGTACACATTATTTTACCTTTTTCTAAACATGCAAGGTTGATAGGAAACTTTAGTTTAAAAAAAAAAGAGTAAAACTCCTCTACACATGGACGTGTAGAGGAGCTCTATATTTACTTAGGTGACATCATTAGATACTACACAAAATTATGTTGTAGACGAATTTGTGGCATCCAATGATGCCTAGGGCTTCTATATTAAAAAAGAAAAAGAAAAAAAAAAAAAAAAGATAAAAGAGAGAGATTGAAGACAACCCATTACCGAACATATAGGGAAACTTAGTTCCTGCACATGGAAAAAAGTTCAATTTTAGTATTATAGTTTTAAAAGTTACAATTGTGTAAAAAATCTCACTCGTTTGTACACAAATGTGTTAATAAGAGTCTTTTTTATTGTTATTGATGATGTTGACAACAAGCAGTTAAAAATTAGTTTAAAATTGACATTTTTTTAAGATTAGAAATTGAAACTTTAATACCGCGTTAAAATAAAGAATTCATTTTTATTCTTTTATTTGAATTATTTAACTCACATCATCAATAGCCAACCAAAGCAATAACTCAATAGTAACTATATATACATATACTTATGAACCAAAAAGGCCATAGTTTAATTCCTACCGATGAATTAAAAAAAGAAAAAATCTCACATTATACTAAAAATAAAAAGTATTCATTAAATTTTATTTTATAATATAGATTAAATCCTCTCTAACTATTTTTAAAAAAAATATATTAACACAATTAGGCAAGAGGGAACTCGAAAACATGAGTAGTGTACAGAAAATTAATAACTTGAAAAATAATTTGGACCGCCTGATTAGGCCAAACCATATAGATTGAGTTATAATTTTGTAATTTCGTTGAATTTGGTCGATTTTTGAGTTAACTAATTTTGTGTTCATTCAATTCAAGTCAACCATAATTAAATATAACATATTATATATATATATATATATTTGTAAGATTAATCGATAAAATATACTATTTGCATACTATAAGAAACATGCATAATAAAATAGTTAATCAATCATCTATTTCTTTTATTTTTAATATTTTTAACCTATTCCAAGCTATGTTTTTTTATTGCGTGCAGTTATTTTTACTATTGCTCTTTTTCGCTATTTTTTATTTATACTCTGTAACCAATCTCATTATTGGGAATGGAGGCGTCGATTCCAAACCTATTGATCTGGTTGCCCATTTTACTCTTTCCCTCCAATGAACGGCTTGGAGTTCTGGTGTTAATATTGGTGAATTATTAATAGATATTTTATTTATTTAAGAAAAAAAACAAAACTAAGCAAAGGCGTAAAACGCATTAAAACAAAGAAAAGGAACAAAAAAACAATTTGTAACGCATGCATTGTTTTAGGCATAACAACATTACAAAACGCACATTTACTTAACCGGTAAGAAATTCGTGCGCCCCAAGCCACAGCCTCTCATAAATAGCATTCCCTCCTCATTCCATTCCATTCGCATTCTATTCCTCCACCGCCACCGCCACCGCTGTCGACCATGTTCAATTTCAAGGAAATGCCCATTCCTCAGACGGCCTCGGCCGCGTTCTCCGCCTACGCCTCCTTCGCCACTACCACAATGCTCATCCGTTCAATGGCCAACGAGCTCATCCCCCAACAACTCATCTCCTTCTTCTCCTCCATTTTCCTCTACATCTTCGCCTCTGTTTCCTCTCAAACCAAATTCATAATCGAAGAACAATCTTCGTACATCCCCAGCCAAATTTTTGGGGCCGCCGAGATCTATCTCCGCACCAAAATCACGGCCTCCACCGACGTTATCAAAGCCCACAAAACCCCCAGCGACAAGAACATTACCCTCTCCATCACCAACGACCAACCAATCGCCGATCGGTTCGACAAAATCCCCCTCCAATGGCGGCTCGTCTCCACCAAAGACGAATACAACCGCGGCGGGAACGGAGAACACCGCCAATTCGAACTCACATTCCCGAAGAAATCCAGAAACAATGTGGTCGATTTCTATCTGCCCTATGTGTTGAGGAGAGCAGAGGAAATCAAGAACGAGGATAAAATTATTGAGATCTCCAGCTATTTATCCCAGACCATCAATTTGGATCATCCGGCCACATTTGATACTCTGGCGATGGATCCGGAGTTGAAGCAATGGATAATCGACGATTTGGATCGGTTCGTTCGGCGAAAGGATTTTTACAGGAGGGTTGGGAAGGCTTGGAAGAGAGGGTACTTGCTGTATGGTCCTCCCGGTACCGGCAAATCGAGCTTGATCGCCGCCATCGCTAACTATCTCAAGTTCGATGTTCATGATTTGGATCTCTCTAGCATCAATAGTAATCATGACCTGAAGAGGATTATGTTAAGTACCACAAATCGATCGATTTTGGTGATCGAGGATATTGATTGCAGCGCGGATATACAGAATCGAGAGACTGATGAATATGGCAATAACAGCAAGGTTAGGTTCATATATTGTTTTTTGTTTTGTTTGTTCCCTAATTGGGTTTGTTTTGATAGCTTCTATAATAAGTTACATAATTTTCAAATTTTCAACTAAACTTTGATATTGATTTGTAGTTTACTTTGTCGGGGATGCTTAATTTCATCGACGGATTATGGTCAAGTTGCGGGGACGAAAGGATCATAATCTTCACGACGAACCGCAAGGAGAGACTGGATCCAGCCCTGCTTCGGCCGGGTCGGATGGATGTTCATATAAACATGTCGTATCTAAGCCCGCGGGGGTTCAAGGTGCTGGCTACAAATTACATTGGAGAGAAAGCGACAGAGCATCCCCTATATGGAGAAATCGAAGAGCTGATCGGAGAGATGGAATTGTCTCCGGCGGAGATCGCGGAGGAGCTAATGAAAAGCGAGGACGTTAATGCCGTTATGGAAGGTGTTGTTGAATTTCTGAAAGGAAAAAAGAAAGAACAAGAGAAGGGGAAAGACGAGGAGGAGGAGGAGAAAAATGAAGATGAGGCGGATAAGAAAAATGAGATCAGATCGAAGAAAAATAAGAAGAATAAGAAGGCGAAGAAGAACAACTAAAAACAAATATAATTGTGAAACAAGACTAGAGCTGAATCTGAGCCAGAAGAATTGGATATGGATGTCGAGGCCGGGTCGACTCGGGTCGAGATGAGCTTGATGGGTATGATGAGTGAATTTGAAAATTACAGCCATGAAAATGAATTAATTTCTTGTGTTATTATTATTATTTACGAGAGTTGTAGAGGAGCCAATGTGTTTTTTATGAAGAAGACCAGAAGGGAGAAGATGTAGCAACACTGTTTTTTCCCTAATAGTTTGGAGGGAAAACGTGACTACTTTCAACTTCTGTCTAGTAATTAAATATTATAATTACTTCAAAAATTAAATTTCTTTCTATATTTCATTAATTTTATCCCATATATAATTATATAATTTGCTTTATATATATTTGGACATAAACCCTTATGGTTTTGTTTATGAAATTCTTCCAGGAAATGTTTGTCTTTTCTTGTAAACCCTCGTTCTTCGGCATGCCCAACAATGTTCTTCGGCATGCCCAACAATCTTCCTTTTAAATTAAGTATAGCATGCGAGTCTCCCTCATTGATAGTCATTTTTGAATTACGCTCGAACACACTTAAATTCAAATCATGAATCCTTTTGAATTACACTTGAGCTAGCAAATCACTAGTCTCCCTTGCTATTTATGTATATTTCAATTATTCACATACAATTATCGAATTGATTGGTGATGCGATTGATAATCTTATTTGGTATTAAATAGTTTATAATATCATTTAGTTATCAGAAATTCATTGCCTCAAAATTCTGATTCA
Organism: Sicyos baderoa; assembly: GCA_037832685.1. Lineage (NCBI taxonomy): Eukaryota > Viridiplantae > Streptophyta > Magnoliopsida > Cucurbitales > Cucurbitaceae > Sicyos > Sicyos baderoa. The sequence continues at coordinate 6,173,537 of JBBMEF010000025.1, forward strand.
ATTTTTTTTTATATTTAAAAAGTGTAATACATTTTTATAAATTAAAAGGGTACAATGACGATTTAAAAAAAATACAAAGAAATTATGCTCTTTTACAAAAAATAAAATACTACAATTAAAATACAATGCTCAAAAGTAGGGGTGAAAGAAATGTCCAAAAACCGAGTGAACCGAACCGAACCACTAGATCGGTTCGGTTTTTAAGAACAACTTTGGATCTATTGGTTTGAAAATTGAGAAAATCGGATATGATTGGTTCGGTTCGGTTTTGTATTGAAAACAAATAATAAAACCGAACCGAACCGATACTATATAAAAATACACCTAAAAACCCTAAACCATCGTTCCCTATTCGCATTCTGTTGTGCCGCTTCTTCCATCGTTACTATTTCGCCATCTCTCCTTCCCCGAAGCCTGAAGACGATTCTCGTTTGCAAGCGTTCCAATTCGCCATCTCTCGCTGCCGATTTATTTTTCGTTTATCTTAAGAGAATAGGATAAAAGCCTAGACATCAAAGCTGTGTGGAGAAGGGATTTTGTTTTTCATTGACGGTGTTTTCCGAGAGAAATTTGAGGTTTGTGATTATTCTTCTATTCCCTTTAGAACTTCTCCTTTGTAGTGGGCAAAATTGTGACATTCAATTTAATCAATTAAGTGTTTCAATTTCAATTATTTTTATGCATTTGATTTGAGTATAAACTATTTTTTTTTCTGAGTTTTTAATCCATTTAGTGTAAGAGATAACACCAAGATATTGAAGTACTAGAATTAGAATTGTGATGGGTTTAGTGCAAAATTATTTTGACAGGTTAGGACCAGAGGATTTATGTTCATAAGTTTGAGTATCTTGTGATTTGTTTAAAAAAATTGCTGGAACCCTTTCACTTTTTTTTTCTCCGTAAGATTTTAAGCACATTCTTTGATTGAATTGGTATATGAAAAATCAAACTTCAACCCTTTCTGAATATGATTAATATGCCCAACCCTCTGGCTTTTTTTTCATAAGATTTTAAGCACATTTTTTTTACAGAATTGGTATGTGAAAAATCAAACTCCAACCCTTTGTGAATCTGCTTAACACATTTGTTGTCTGAAAAATGTTTTTGATGTATTAAAAAGATTGGACATTGGATCGGATCCAAAACCGAACCGATCCAATTGAAAACCGAACCAATGGATCTATACTTTGTTGGACATTGGATCGGATCTAATTTTTGAAAACTGAAGATATCGGATCGGTTGTCGGTTTGGTACAAAACCGGCAAAAACCGAACCGAAATCACCCCTACTCAAAAGTGTTGTGTGGAGTAAATTCTCAAATATTTAGAAAGTTCTGGTAAAAAAAAAAAAAAAAAAAAAAAATATATATATATCTATACACAGATATATACAAATCGACCCTTAGAAACCGACTAGAAACCAAAGCGAATCGGCTCGGTTTGGTTCATAGCATGTATAAAATGCAATCAATCGGTCTACAGATTCGACCCCCAAATCGACGAACATCCTCAGAAAGCTTCGGCTGAGGAACCTGTTGTATCATTGCGCCGAACATTTTCTTTTCTTTTCTTCAATTCGTTTTTCATTTTCTGATTTGATCTTTCCCAGAAACTGAATTAAGCAAAAATGGATCCGGACTCGGTTAAATCGACCCTTTCGAATCTAGCATTTGGAAATGTAATGGCCGCTGCTGCTCGTGATTATCAAAAGGTATTTTCATCCTGAATTCGTCTCTGCAAAGTGGGGTTGTTTTAATTTTTGGGTCAGATCTGTTTTTCTAGGATCTTGTTCAGACATTAATGGCGATTGGGTTGTGTTTATATGTGTGATTCTGTAACTTAGCTTCTGTTTATTGATCTGTTCATTTCACATGTATTGGAAATCAGTTGGTTCTTGATCTGAGTATGATTACAGAACCTGGAAGTGGAACTCAACCCTCCTGCTCTTGGCTTGATTTAACCTTATACAGTACAGTGTAGTATTGGTTTTTCTCATTTGTTTGAATGATATAAGTGATTTGTATTGATTTTTGGGCTTTACTACCGTTTATATTTCATTAATGTTGTTAATTACGAGTGTGCGGGTCAGCTTATGCGCAACTCGACTATTGACTATTCTCATGCCACATACATACAACTTCATTCTACAATATTTCGATGTCAAGGAAACCCGTACATTTTTTTTTTGATATCCATGACTATCCGGGCTAGCTTATGCGCTCCTCGATTATTGTCATGGGAGATATCGCTTGACCCTACTGCTACAACATTTCAATGTCAAGGAAATCGGTATGAAATTAATTCCTAGGTAGGTGGTCAAGTGTCCATTATTGATTGAATCCATCACCTTTTAGTTACTTAAGGCCCTCTTGTCCACTACACCATGCAATGATAGTTCGTAAGAAATTAAAATTCAGGTAGGTGGCTGCCGTGGATAGAAGTTCTTCTTGACTACTAATAGCTAAATCTTTTGGTAAATGATACTTCTTACAGATAAATTTGCATTCAGGACATTGATACTTCTTATGGACAATTCGAAAGGGTTGAGAGCCATGAAGTAGGCTTGCAGTTTTTTTTATACTTATTTCATGAATGTACAGGAATTACTTGCTCAAGGGAAGGCTCAGGCATCAAGTTCTAACAACGACGAAGTTGACCTTGACGAGTTAATGGATGTAGGTTTAATGATTGGGATCCTTTCACACTGCATATTAATGCCTGTGATTTTCACTGATATTTGCTTACTTGGGTCAGGATCCTGAGCTGGAAAAGTTGCATGCGGATAGAATTGCAGCTCTCAAGGTCACAGTTTGATTGTAATTGTTTATATGTATTGTTAGTATCATCATATTTACTTTGCAGCACTCCATGGGCAGCCAGATTAGGTTTTTGGAGATTTGAAAAATGTTTTGCTTGTTATATTTTTGTATTGCCAACAGAGTAATAGCTCAACCGGCATCAATGCTCACTCAATGACTTGGAGGTGTTGGGTTCGAGTCTCTCCCACCTCCAATTGTTGTAATCTAAAAAAAAATTTATATTTTTGTATTGGTTTTTTTATATCCGTGAGTATCTGTGCATTCTTTCGCATATCTCGCTATTCTCACGGGACAAATCACATAACTTTACAATATTGGTTGTCAAAGAAACCCATAGAAAATTAATTCTTAAGTAGGGGGTTATCAACTTATCATGGATTTAACTCATTAATTTTTGGTTCCTTAAGATTCTCTTGCCCATTAAGCCAACCCATAATGGTTTTAAGCTCACCAGTGGTATGGAACTTGAGACTTTGATTCATGTGTACAAAGTTCTCAGCCTTTTACTATTTGCATTCCCCCTTACTAGGCATCATTCTGATTCTTAATATTCCCTAATTGACTAAGCATTTAAAATATCATTTGTTTGAGCAGAAGGAAGCTGAAAAGAGAGAAGCAATGAAAAGACAAGGGCATGGGGATTACAGAGAAGTAACTGAGGGAGACTTTTTGGGAGAAGTCACTGCGACTGCGAGTGAAAAAGTGATTTGCCACTTCTATCATCACGAGTTCTATCGGTGCAAGTAAATCTTTTGATTTGAAATCTCTCACTAATTCGAGCAACATGCTTTGGATGTTTTAAAAGTCTCTATACTTATATCAATCCTGGTTTCTTAGGATTATGGATAAGCATCTGAAGACTCTTGCACCAAAACATCTAGACACCAAATTTATCAAGCTTGATGCAGAGGTTGGTATAAATCATTTTTATTAACAGAAATATCCGTTCTTCTTGAACCAATTGTTGTGAAAGACGCCCCATTAAATAACTGGTAGGTGCTAATTATCTAAAACCAAATTGCAGAATGCTCCCTTCTTTATTACCAAACTTGGAATCAAGACATTGCCTTGTGTTATTCTCTTCAGGTAAAATCTTTTCCTTGGCCCATTAATTCTTGTAGTCATACCTTTCTAGTTTGTCAATGGTATATATGGGTTGTTCCTATTAAGTTAGACGAAAAGGAAAATAACAAAAAAGACAGCCCCAGACAGTGGTAACACGGCTTGAGAAGTTCTTTAGAGATCTAAAAAAAACTTAATCATCATGGAGTAGCATAGTGGTCAAGACGGTCTTAGGGAACTAAGAGGTGACGAGTTTAATCTATGGTGGCCAAAACATAAGACACACTAAGGCACACCAAAAGTCTGTGTTTTTTTTTTACTTAAGGCACATTATTTAAAAAAAAAAACACACACAAAAATTTATATAGGTGTGTACACAATAAAAACACTTCCATGGACATAAATGATGTTTTAACCAAGTAATATATAAAACATACATAACATTTATCTAGGAAGGAAATGAAGTTTAACTAAGAATATATACAAATCATACATAAGATTCAACTATTAACCTTTCATTTCAATGAAGGTTGTCTTTATGAGTTGAAGAATTCAGCTATTTAAGGTATTGAAATATCTTGAATCAGTTATCTTGATCTTCGAATGATTTAGTACGGGGAAGGTGAGGCACCAGCCTTGTGCCTAGGGGCACCTTTTAAAACACTGCACCAATTTAGAAGTTAATTTCCTTCGGGATTTCTTAACAACCAAATGTCGTATGGTCAGACGATATATCCCGTGACAATAGTCAAAGTGTGTGTAAGCTGGCTCGGATGGGACAATCACACATATATACTAATAATAATAAAAAGAAAAAAAAAAACTAATGTCGATATTTTGTTCTAAGCCTGTTGTGGATTTCTGGGTATGAATCTGCTTTGAAGGACATGTGGTTCTTTGTTGCAGGAAAGGCATTGCTACAGATAGGCTTATTGGGTTCCAAGATTTAGGAGGAAAAGATGATTTCAGTACAAGAACACTTGAGATTTTATTGATCAAGAAAGGTAATATTTCTATCAAATGTCTATATTAACTCTCAATTACAGCAGTTTCTGACCGAAACGGGTAATATACAGGTATCATTAGTGTGAAAAAAGATGACGAGGAAGACGAGTACGATGAAAGTAGGCGAAGCTCAGTGAGATCTTCTGTCCATGTTGATTCTGATTCAGATTAGGGAACAGAGTTTGCTTCCATTGAATTACAAAGATATGTTTAGAACATTATTCTGTCAACATGTTTGTATTATGTAAGTGGCCTCCGAAACTAAACATAGTTTATTAAGCTATTGACCTTGAAGTTAAGACCATGGTGATCTTAATGGCACTGTAAATTATTAGCATTATATCTCAATTAGATCTTTAACGAACTATTTAGTTAAACTTAATGGTATGCGAAAAAATAGACTACCTAAACTTAAATGTATTGGAATAGGATGGATCTGTGTCTAGTTTTGGGTCAGAATGTTAGTTTGGAATAAATGGTCATTTTCCTGTTTAGACCAAATGGAAGCTAAAATGATGAGTTTAGGTTTGTTCAAAGAGTGAAAAATCAGAGGCAAATATGAAAAGAAAAAAATTTGGCATTTTTATATTTAGAGTGCCTAATGTTGAATTAAATGGTAGATGCCTTTCTGTTTGTAACCATCATTTGAGCCAAAGGATCCTGAAGTGTTTAAGGTGATGAATTTAATTTATGATGATCACTTAAGAATTAATTTTCTATAAAAAAATTTTGACATCTCAATATATTTTGAATGCAAAAAAAAGAGAAAGTGTTACTGTATTTAAAAGAATTTGTATATAAAATGTTATCTCTTAGGTACTAGCTAATAACTTAAACGTTTTAAGCATTTATTAAACACATTTAAAAATTTAAAAGATCTATTGAACCCTTTTCTTCTTTTGAGTTTAAAGACCTAGCCAAAAGTTCGTAAGCTAAATTTGATAACCTAAAATTAAATTATACTTTAACCTAAAATGAAAAAGGTGTAAACAAAACAATTATGATTTTTTTTCTTCTTTCTATTGAATATGATTTTGTGCAAGGTTACAATTTTTTTTTTTTTTTTTTTTAGTATAATAAGACCGGAGAGATTCCAACTACAATTTCGTGACCGCTAATACATTTATATACATCATTTTTTTTTTTGAGATTTTCATATACATCAATTAAATGATGCTTACTTTCACATAACATTTTCACAAGTCACTAATTAATACAAATTAAATTAGAAAATGGATCTATTGAATAACTAAATTTATAGTTCTCATTATTTTGAAAATAATAACTCAAATAACTTTAGTTATAAAATTTTATTTGTCAAATGCAAAATGATTAGTTAATAAAGAGCAAAAGCTTAATCAATATAAGTCAATAATCAAGAGGTTAATTTTCGAATATCTAATTATTAGCTACATCGAATAAATTAAGTTTAAGTTACACATTCAATAGAATTTCATTTCCGAACTTATCTAAAATAAAATTTAATTTTAAATCTTTTTATTTATTTAAAAAACAATATTCGGAAGATTTTGTATCTTTCGTGAGATGTTATCGTTGTAGATTTTGAAAATATATTTTATCTATAGATTTCTTTGATATAGGTTTTTAAAAAACTTCAAACATTGATTTTCTGGTTAATAAAATTAGAAGAAGAAAAAAATGAAATATCATCAACAAAATTAGACACCAATCATAAACCTTTTACAAAAATAAGAAAAACAGTCTCAGATTCTCTAAAACCATTTTTTTTTATATCTATTATCTAAAATCTAAAAAAAAAATCTTTTTGAAATACAAAATATCATATAGAAAGAAATATATTTTGCGTACGTCACATGACGACACGTATCTGAAAATCCTAATATGGCCACGTGGCAGCACAATAAAGCGCGCGTAAGGATGTAAAAATAAAGCGGAATGCAGGAGATCAATTTACCGGGAAACAGGACTGGAGACGTTAGGGCAGTTGGGTTTAGATGGTGAAGAAATTCGGGCCCTCGGGTTTCGCCGGAAATCAAAATTCTTTGATTTTTGTTTTGCGTTTTTTAAAATCGAAGAAATAAAAACACTTTTTGATGGATATCCAAATCCTTAGCTGAATGTTCTGATTCTCAAACGCCCAAATCTCTTCGATCAACAACTTAACAAACCCTTTTTTTTTTCATTCAAAATTCTCTTTATTCTCTGTTAATCGCCTAATCTTCTTGATTCTCTACATTTTTCTTACAACCCCTTTTGTTTTTATCCCTCAATTTAATCGCCCGCGTCTCAGATTTCTTATTCTTGCAATTCTTCAATCGGTAATTTCTCTGCCCTTTTGTTCTAGAATTTGATTTTTGTAAATGTACCTACCTGGGTCAGGTTCTTTTTCTATTATATGAATGTGGTTTGATGTGCATTTGAGTTTAGTGTTGTTGGTTTCTGGCATTTGGGTTTTGAATCATGGCTGTTTAGGTTTAAGATTGGGAATTTTTTAGTGGGGTTTTGTTTTTGTTGAAGGTTTTTTTTTTCTTGGGTTTTGAAGATCTTTATATTTGTTGGGTTCTTTTCAATTTTTAGGGGTTTTGCAGGTTGGGTATTAGGAGAAGAATTGAAATCTGGTATATGAGATATATAAGTGCTTGATTCATCTCTTTGATGTGTGACCTGTTTCTATTAGCAAATTCGAAAACACGCCATCATGTCCGCTTCGGTAGTTTCTAAACCAGGTATGCTTGTAATCCATTCGTTCTGTTAAGAATGTTTCCTTTTTCTGATATTCATTCCTCGTTTGTTTTTCATTGTTGTTTCTTCGGTTACCAATTGTTCTCGGTTTCGGTCAACGCAACTTCCCAGAGCGGAGAACCCACGTTCCACACCCCCCATGGGGCCCTGAACCTTTCCCTTTTGGAAACTACTAGATTTGCAAGAATGTTCAAATGTGAAGGTTTTGGGTTCAATCTATGGTGACCACCTACTTAGGAATTAATTTCCTACGGGTTCTTGTGAGATACTCACATATGTCAGAAAACCAAATTGAATGAAAATGGTTTATCTGAATAGCAATGACATAGACTAAGAAGTGTAAGATGTTTTGCAAGAGATTGTTGGAGGGTGAACAAATTGAAACATAGATAACTTGAATGGGTAGCTTTAGAATGTGAATAAAATCTACCGTTCTTTTATTCTTCTAAAATTTAAACAACTTATTTGAAATTTATAGCTCTTGAAGGGTCTGATATTGAGAGCTCCGAAGATGAGAAGAATACATCCACTGGGTCGTCCTTCAAGCAGAAGGCAGCCAATGCCTCCTCCAAGTTCAGGCAGTCTATGACAAGAAAGGGTAGGAGAAATAGTAAAGTTGTGTCTGTGGAAATCGAAGATGTTCGCAACACAGAGGAGATGAAGGCTGTCGATGCCTTTCGCCGAGTATTAATATTGGAGGAGTTGCTACCTGGCAAGCACGATGACTATCACACGATCCTCAGGTTTTCTATTTCTTTTATTCTCTTAAAACCACCCTACGTTTTTATCACCTGTCCAGCAGCATTCAGATCAATCAAGTTCTATTGCTTGGTTGTTAGGTGTTAATGATTTATCCTGTACGTACATAGTCATAAAGAATGTCGGGCCAAGTTTACTTTTGAGTCGGTTGATTTGTCGCACTTCTTAAAAGTTCATGAAGGGAACATAAATTGGTTTCTTCATGTCTTTGAAACTTTACTGAGCTAAAATGCTTGTAAATTGTAATAATGAATCTATCATCCCTGTATACTTCCTGTAATAGAAGGCAGTTGGTAAGTCCCCTTTCTTCACGCTCTTACAACTATATACCCCTCTTGATTGAGGTCTATAACTGATGGTTGATATAATTAAACTTACCTCATTCCACCAGCTTAACATTTTGGTTGATTGTTGGCTTAACATAATTCAACATGATATCAGAGCAGGAGATCCCGAGTTCGAGTCCCTTCCAAGTCGTTTCTTCGAAAAAAATTGAATTCTACTTCTAGGGCATTTCTCAAATTTCTAACACCACAAGTGAGAGGAAGTATTGATTGATATAACTAAATCTACCACAATCCACCAATTTAAACTCTTGGAATGATTGATGGTTTAACATAATTCACCGATAACAATTGTCAAAATTAATCTCTCACAGCGTAGGGAAAACACCATTATTGAAGAAAAGTATATGTATTCTTTTTCAGGTTTTATGTTATAGTCTTACAACTTTTCTTTGGACATAGATTTTTGAAGGCTAGGAAGTTTGATATTGAGAAAACAAAGCACATGTGGTCTGAGACGCTCCAGTGGCGTAAAGAATTTGGCGCTGACACCATAATGGAGGTATTGGATTGTATTAGAAATATTTGCTTAGGTCTTACAAATTATTTATTTATATTTTTTTTGCATATTTCTCCTGTTAACCAAGTACCAATTTAGAACTCTCGAATTGAATTCACTGACGTTTCTTCATTTCCCCCTTTGTTTAAGGATTTTGTATTTGAGGAGCTTGACAAAGTATTAGAATATTATCCTCAAGGGTATCATGGTGTAGATAAGGAAGGAAGACCAGTTTATATTGAGAAATTGGGCAAGGTGGATCCCACGAGGTTAATGCAAGTCACTGATGTTGAACGCTATCTAAAGTACCATGTACAAGAGTTCGAGAGGACATTCGCAGTAAAGTTTCCTGCGTGTTCAATAGCTTCCAAGAGGCACATTGATCAAAGTACAACAATCTTGGATGTCCAAGGAGTGGTATGTATGCCAATAGTAATTTTTACTCCTGGAGAATAATTAGTTGCTACCGAATGTTTTATGAATGTTTCATAGAGATCTATAGTGTGCTGTATGACATTAATGTGCACTGACTTTGAACTAGTTGATCTTAGAAATTTTAGGCCTTTGTTTTTTCAAAATTGTTTTTCTTTCCATTTTCCAATTCCATGGTTGCAGCTTTCAAGCTAAAGCTTATTTGACAGGGACTAAAAAACTTCAATAAAACTGCTCGAGAACTCGTCTCCCGCCTTCAGAAAATTGATGGTGATAACTATCCAGAGGTATTGTGGAATGTTTGATTTTCAATTTTTGTGTAATGTTCTTTTTTCTCCTTTGCTGAACCAAAAAAATATGATCAAACATGAATGCAGACCTTGAATCGTATGTTCATCATTAATGCTGGTTCCGGATTTAGGATGTTATGGAGCACTGTAAAATCTTTTCTAGATCCTAAAACCACTGCAAAGATCCATGTAAATACACTTCTTTGATCTCATCTTTTCAAAATGAAGTTGTAGTGTAGCATATGTAATTAACAAGTGAAACTTGCCAGGTTCTTGGAAACAAATACCAAAGCAAGCTGTTGGAAATTATTGATTCCAGGTATAAAAATCACTTTTCCTATTAGCTTATACATTTTGAAATGTTCATGTAAAGTTTTACTTTAAATTATCTTCTCCTTTTGTTGTATGATCAGTGAGCTACCAGAGTTTTTCGGAGGCGCCTGTACCTGCGCCGATCAAGGAGGATGCATGCGTTCTGATAAAGGTCCATGGAAGGATCCAAATATATTAAAGGTATGAATGAATTGATATCTCTACATTCTAATAGTCTTCACCTTTGATTACACATTTCAGCTGACTCTTACAATTGTTTGGTTGTTGTATAAATAAATAATTGAACTTGCAGATGGTCAACAATGGAACTCATAAATGTTCAAGGATATCCAAGGACAACAAGGTTTTTTTCTTGAGCCATTTTGTTATTCTTTTGATATGGTCCCTTCTTGGTTCATTCTAATTCTAATTGCATTTCCTGATGTTAAGGGTCTCTGCACCATTTCCCTCAAACATCCTATTAATCACGTTGAGCGTCCACCACTCTCTCCTATCCACGAGGTTAGTCTGCGAGAATTCAATTTACTTTACATCGACAGGTTCAATATAATGGTTTTCAATCTAGTCATGTCACAAAATACTTCAATCTAGATGAGTATTGGAGTCCTAACATGTTGGTTTGTGAAAACATATAAACTAACCGACAAGTGCAATAGCTCATTTGCAAGTATAGTCCCGTTGTTACTAGTCGGGTTAAGCGGCGCATTGTTAATGTTTACAATCTTAGAAATTATTCTCTCAACCGTTTATTTTTGGTGCAAACATACTATTTTGTTGAATATTTACAATTTGTGGTATTTTATTAATAATTGACAATCTTTCTTGTAATTGACATTTTGCCCCTCGAGGTTTACCCTCCTTATTTCATTTATCAATGACATGTTTCCCTAATTAAATGTCTAATTATATATTTTTAAGTTTAGTTGATAGATGAAAAAACATGATAGGTTCCACTTTCAATTACCAAGAACATTCCTGTGCAGTGCAATGAGGATTGTTTCCCGGTGGTGGATAAAACTGTGGATTGTTCATGGAAAATGGTGTCAGAAAAGAACATGCTTGCCTCTTCCAAAGGTATGCTATATCCTTTTTCTAATAGCAAAAGGATTTTAAATTTGTTTGATTTAATTATGCAATTTCAGGAAGGATATTAGTTATAATACAGGGCCTAAAGTAAGTAATTCTGACATGAAATAATTCGTTAATTATTCTCAAAGAAGCATCATCCATAAAATATAAGAGAAAAACATTTTTTTTTCAAAAAAACCCAAACTTATTATCAATTAACTCTTTTTTAGAAAAATAAAAAGTATAAAGCTAGCTACTTATTTTCAAACGTGTTAAGAAACTGATTAAAAGACATTGTTTTCTTGCACTGTCAAGTTCTTTTTGGTTCTTTCCTTTCATTCGGTATCGTTGTATTTAGGCCCCGTTTGATAATCATTAGTTATATGATTAACGAAAGTATTTATGATAGGTTCCAAAACAAATTCTTCGAAGCTTTTTTTTTTTTTTTTTTTTTTTTTTTTTTTTTTTTTCCCCATTTTTTTTTTTTTTTTTTTTTTTTTTTTTTTTTTCCCCTCTTTTTTTTTTTTTTTTTTTTTTTTTTTTTTTTTTCCACTTTTTTTTTTTTTTTTTCAAAAAAA
>JBBMEF010000025.1:6200457-6214310 GCA_037832685.1 Sicyos baderoa
GGATAATATCCTTTCTCAATAATATATCAAATACAAGGTAATAATTTAGGAGTCTAATATGGAAAATAACCAACACTTACAATTACGTGGTTTTAAATAATGAATGAACTTGCAGATGGTCAACAATGGAAACCATAAATGTTCAAGGATATGCGAGGGCAACGAGGTTATTTTTTCTTGTATTTCTTTTCATATGGTCTCTTTAATACTATGAGATTGCTTTTGGTTCTTTTTAATGGATAAATTATTTGGTATGTGTTAAGGATGATCAGGAAGCACTTCCTGATGTTAAGGATGTTTGCACCATCTCCCCCAAACATCCTTTTAATCCCGTTGAGCGTCCACCACTCTCTCTTCTCCATGAGGTAACGACTCCGAAATTAGTCCAAAATTTAATCAGCAATTCACCTTTACATGTTTAATATTAGTTCTTTTCAATCTAGGCAGTAAGAATCCAATGCCCTCTCTATAATTACAAGAGCATCTGTTTCTTGGCATTAAGTTTTCATCATTGCATGTCTCGTTTGATAATCATTTAGGCCCCGTTTGATAACCATTTGGTTTTTTGTTTTTTGTTTTGAAATTTAAGCTTATTCTCACTCAAATTTACTACAATATCTTCCACCATTCCAACAATTTATCCATATTTCCTTAAGAAAGTAGGAGGATATTAACCAACTTTTAAAAACAAAAACAAACTTTTGAAAGCTACTTTTTTTTGTTTTTAAAAGTTGGTTAGTATTCTCCTACTTTCTTAAGGAAAGATGAATATAATATTGTAGGAAGAGTGGAAGGTATTGTAGTAAACTTGAGTGAGAATAAGCTTAAATTTCAAAAACCAAAAACAAAAAATCAAATAGTTATCAAACGGGCCTTAGCTTTTCATTTTTCATTTTTCAGTTTTGAAAATTATTGTTTTTCCCAATTTCTCTACCGTAGTTTTTATCTCTCTACCGAAGCATTTGAATTCATAATCAAATTTTAAAAACAAAAACAAGTTTTTAAAACCTATTTTTTTTCTTAGTTTCCAAAATATGGTTTGGTTTTTAGAAACATACTTACCAAGTAGATAACTAAACAAAGAAATTTGTATGTGAAAGTTGTATTTATATGTTTAATTTTAAAAAGTTATCAAACGGGATTTAAGTTATCCGTTTCAGTCTTTTTTGGGATTCTAGCTAGTATAAATTTGCATTGTGAATACATTGCCAGTTTTTTATATTTTGTGTAGTCTTGATCACATTGCCTGCCCCTGATGAAATTAAACATGTTAGGTTCCAATTACCAAGAATATTCCTGTACCTTACAATGAGGATTCTGTCCCGGTGGCTGATAAAACTCTGGATTTTGCTTGGAAAATGGTGTCAGAAAAGAAAATGCTCGCCTCTTCCAAAGGTATGTTATCTTTTTCTAATAAACCATTTTTTAATTATGCAATTTCATCAGAAAAGAATTATAATTTTATTCATGTTTCTTCTTTTTCGCTACTCAAGTTGCTTGCTATTCAAAAATAGAAGAAAATATGATTGTGAGAATCGCTTGTTATTAGTATTCTCTCTTTCTACCAAGTTAATGGATATAAATTGGGAATTCTGTTATTTTACTGACATAAAAATTTGGTCGGTGTTTAATTTTTTTGAGTGCTTATTATAATAATGTAGTCCTTTTACTTCAAAAACACTTTATGTGGATCCACAAGAAATGGAAATAAACAAATTGCGAAGGAAAATGTAAAGTTATTGATTCTGAAATTAAAAAAAAAAAAAAAAAAAACCCTTAGTCATTCTCAAAAGTTCATCCATCATATAAGATCTTTTCCATTTGTAATCTCATGATTACTAGGTTGTACATCCTTTTCATAAGGGAAAATCATTTTTAGAATGACAAGAAGCTAAACAATATTTTCAATTAGTTTATTTTGTCCAAGTATAAGCTCCTTTTCAAAATAGTTCCCAAATAGTTGTCATTTCTTTTTAAAAACTAGGACATGAAATCACAAGCTCTCTTTTAAAAAGGGTAAACAAGCAATAGAACTAACAATGCTTTCTTATACAATAAGACTTAGTAAGTAGTTCTCTCTCTGCTTTGACTCAAAAAATTTAGTCGGATCCACTTTTTTTTTACACAAGAAACAACATTCACATTTTTATTAAGGACATAAACCAATATGAATGTGCAATACAATTGAAGTACTTTCTTTTGTATAATCAAAGTTTTTTTATATACAATTGCTGGCAGCAATGGATTTTGGTAAGGCTGGTTCAGGCGAGGTCTCTGGGGGTCTTAAATCCAAGGTGTTGGCTAGTATTGTGGCCTTCCTTGTGGGAATTTCTGCTACGGTGAGGTTGGCTCGCACCATGCCTAAGATGCTCACTAATGCCTCCATATACTCCGCACCGTCTTTCTATGTCGACGACCCCGACATGTTGAAGAAGGGTCAGTCACCTGTATTAGAGCCCTTGCCTGATTACATGTCTACTGTGAAACGCATGGCTGAATTGGAAGAAAGGGTCAATAACTTGTGCTCTAAACCTGCTGGCATACCACGCGAGAAAGAGGAGCTACTCAATGCTACAATAAGCCGCGTTGAAGCCCTTGAACAGGACCTTAGTGTATCCAAAAAGGTACTTTTTGAAATTGATTAAAATAAAACACCATTTTGGTTCTTGAATTTTGAGATCTGTTCCTTTTGGTCCCTAAATTTTCAATTATCTAATTTTAGTCCATAAACTTTGAGCCTTGAGGTTTGTGTCATTTCGGTTCCGAAACTTCCAAAAAAGTTTAAACTGGTCCTTATGGAAAATTTTGTTTCTTTTAATAAAAATGTCATCTTCCTCTATAAAATTTATGAAAATGTTCACATTTTTTCTTTGATTGTATTAAAAGTATTAACATTATTGAACTAATTAATATTGATTTCAAATGTATTATAAGGACCAATTTATTTTATTTTTTAAAGTATAAAGATTAAAATTAGACTTTTGAAAGTCGAGAGACTAAAATGAAACATACATTAAAGTTCTCGATCAAAATCAAACTTTTGAAAGTTCATGAATCAAAATTAAACAAATCTTAAATTTCAGGGACAAAAATGGTATTTTAACCTTTTTAGTTTTGTATTCCCTTTTACTTGGCTACATATTTCCTCTATTCCTCAGTGATCAATTGTCTTTCTTTTCATAGGTTCTTGAGGAGACAGTGGCTAGACAATCAGAGATGTTTGCTTACATTGAGAAGAAAAAGAAAAAGAAGAAACTGGTAAAATCTTCTTAGACCAACCATAATAATCACTCTCCTAGTATTGTTTTTATGCATGAGCACTAGAATTTTAGTGAATTGACTTTCATGAATTTGGCTGGGATTGATGGTTTGTATATGTATAATATGCAGCTATCATTCCACTGGTGAAGGGATGAAATGGCAGATGCATCCCACAAATGATGAGCCACTAGCGGTTGGGCGATCACCTCGAACGCCCATATCCGCACTCTCCCGTGTTCGAACCAGAAAATGTAAATCGAAAGGATCTGGTCTGAGTTGTTTTATTTTATGAACACTACTATTTCTGATGTAAAAGCTGAGTCTTCCCTAGGTAACTAGAACAAAAAGATCCCATTCCTTAAATGTGATGGGGATGTAAATTCATAAAGTTTCTGAAGGAAATGAAATCAAAGGGGCGTGTTTTACAAAGCAAATGATTTGAAAATGAGAAATACAACCAAAAGCTTATTGACATTCTTCTTTTTGAACTGAACTGGAACAGTTATACAAGTACAGCCAAGAAGAAGCCAATAACAACTTTAAGAATGAGTTCACTTTTTGGTCTGAATTAGCTTTTTTTGGCTGAGAACTTTCTGTTTTTGATGACATATTTTTGAAATCTTCTGGTGCAGTTTAGACTTTCTCTTTGTCTCTCTCTTAATCATAGCCATGAATGAATGAAGCACATGAAAGGGGCATAAGGCATAGCCCTCTGCTCCTAAGATCTTGCCTTGGTTTTGTTCCATCCTCCTGGGATATTGAACCCTGCAAAATTTTGAGTATTAACTCAGTTTTACACTGCTACTTCAAATAAATCCATGGCTTAGGGCTTCTTTGGCTACAAGATACAAAATCTATTTGTAAGGTTTTGTTAACATCAACAAGTTGAATTTATATCGCAGCACATTCCACCTCTGGTATTATATTTGCAACATAATTTCTTAAGTAATTCATCTATAGCACATAATTTTTTAATAGTAATAGAACTCAACGAGTGATAGAATGAGTCTATTTCATGAGTGATAGAACTCAACTAGTGATAGAACATTATTTTCAGTAGTAAAACTCAACTAGTGATAGATTGAGTTTACTACTGATTGAATTCTCACTTATCACTTATAGAACTCAACCAGTAATAAAATTCAATTTGGATTTTTCTGCTGCAAGTGAATTATTTTTGATTTTGTACTGCAAATGAAAATATTTTACCTTTTTTTATTATTCATCCAAAATCCCCTTTTCTTTAACATACTATTTGGCAGTTTCTAGAAAACAAACATATAAAACAAAACTTGATTGTCAACCAAATAGAGGAGCTAATTTCTATTAGGTCCATTAGATAATTATATATGGTAGAAACATATATTTGTTTTTCCTAAGAACAATAATATCATGTACTGTGTGCTTCACCCAGAAAGCCTCCAAATGAAAAGAATATTCTTGTCAGATAGGTTTGAAGCAAAGTTTAACTGAAAAAATAGGTCAAAACAAATATATCTAAATATAGTTGCCACGTCAGCAACTAACAGATCAAACAAATTCACATTATTAAACTTCTAATCTAAACAGGGATTCATTAACAGTAACAATTGATGGGAATTATATATATAAATATATTATCTTACAGGCTGCAGTTTTTGGTAGGGCTTGTTCTGAGATGACCCCAAATATGGCATGCTTAAAGTCTGCAGAGCTTATAATAAATTAGTTAGAAACATATAGGCTTAGAAAAGGCCATAAAGAGAAAAATGTAAATATTATTTAGAATAAGGAGTTGATTGATAGAGAATTAAATCACCTCAACTTGGTCATGAAGAAACTGAATGTAGCCAATTGCTTCAGTTAAAACTGAGGAAGTATCAGTCTGTAAAAGATTGTTAGTTTTTTTTTTTTTTTCAAACAAAATAAAATGGTAAAAAACTCAAACCAAAAGTATGGGCAAATGGGGTTTTATTTAAAAGCATCAAAGATAGAGCTAAGTGGGTTCTGAATCTGATAAAGCAAAGCAAAGCAATGTAGAAGAAAAAGGGAGTTTATATTTAATATATACCTTACCAAAAGGTGCAACCAGCCTTTGAAGTGCTGAAATCCTGTCTCCCAGTTTCTCTTTTCTCACCTGCAGCTTATATACAAAATTAAATCACCCACAAAATTTGCACAAACACAGTACTTGAAACAAATTAATGCCAACTTGGGCAGTTCTTAAATTCGATTCAGAAGAATAAAACATAGCTTGGGGATCGGTTCTAAGTTGAATTTAGAACGAAGAACTCTAGTGGTATGATGTATAACGAGTTCAAATCTCCCACCGAATCGATTCAAAGCTTATACCTTTAATGGCGGGCATGAAGTTCTCGAGGTCGAGCAGGCTTTCTTAGACTCTGGATTATTGGACTTTTTAGGCAAAGACAAGCTATTAACTGGCCTCTTTGCTCTTACAGCACTTGTTGATGAAGTCTGAAAAATAAAATATATGGAGTGTCAAAGTTTGCATGTAAAGAGAATAAACTTTCTATCCCAAATCAACAAAAAGAAAAAGGGATCACTTTTGTCATCAAGGGGAAGTGATTCATAAATGAGAGGAAATTAAAAGCATTATTGTTAATTGAATAGCAATTATAATTATCATTAGTTTCCAAGGGGGGTTTGAAGGTTGAATAGGGATTTCAAAATGAAGATCAATTTGAAGAAATAACAAGAAAAGATACAAACTTTGTTGGAGCTGTTTGATGGGCTATTGGTATTAATTGAATCTTGAACATGATCATGATGATGCTGATGACCATAGCCAAATAAAGCTCTATTTTTTTGAAAACCACTTGAATAAGTAGGGGCTGAGATCAAATCCATATGACGACCAGCCTGCAAATTGTAGCCCATTGAACTCGAAAACGATGAAGAAGACAACAAATCCAACGTCGAAGTACTGCCGTTCCTCGAACTACTCGAAAAAACATTATTATTGGTGTAATAATTGGCAGATCCAGCAGATATCCCTTGGAAACCTCCATAGCTTGTAGGAGACTGAACAGAAGAATAAAGAGTTGAAAGTTGCTGCTCATTGGGTTGTTGTTGTTGTTGGTAATTTGATGAGAAATTGAACCATAAATTCTCATTCTCCCTTGAACATGGTAAGCTTTGATCCATTAAATAAGGGTTATTGTAAGAATTTCCATCCCTGCATGAGCCAAAAAAAAGAAAAATGAATCAACAAATTATATGCCATATGCATATAATAAAATGATTCTTGCAGAAGTAACATAAAGATAAAAAAAAAAAAAAAAAAATCTATTTTCAGATGCTAAATATATAAATGATATAAAATGAATGATTCTCAAATACCCATGAACAAAAAATCTCAAAGTTGAAATCTTTTTTGATGTATATATTTTGCATGGCATGATGAAAATTGAAAATATTGGGAGATTGATTTGAGCTTACAAAATGATGTTGGGGTTGGATTCATGAGTGATGGGAGCTGGTCCTTGAGCTGATATCAAAGAAGAATATCCAACAAATAGTTCTTGGAGTTGATGTTGGAGATTAGCAGATTCCATGGTTATGACCTAAAAAGATTTTGAAAAAAAAAAAAAGAAGACTGAAAATGATTAAAGGAGATATATGATGAAGGGGTTGCCCTTTTCTTTCTGCCCCTTCCAATTTCAAAGTTTATAATATCACATGCAAAGAAAGTTCTTCAAAAGAAGAAAAAAAGTTTGATGAAGGAATAATTTGCAAATAACAAAAACCTAAATGGGTTTTAATGGGATGAGGGCATATGGTTTGTTTATTAATAAGTTGCCTTTACTCTCTCTCTCTCTCTCTATCTCTTACCATTTTTAAATCATATTATAGAGTGAGAAACTCAGGTTTATATTATAGAGAGGGAAAAAAAAAAGATAAAAATAAAAACTTTAGGCAGCTTCACTTGCTTTTTTTCAAAAACCCTAGCTTCCCTTTATCTTGGCTGATCTCAATGTCAGAAAGCAATACTGCCCTTTCACCCTTAATCAAAATTTGATTTTGATTATTGGGTTTAATTAATAGGTAATGATCAAGAGATTTGTGTGGTTCAAAACTATTTTATTCAAAAAGAAAAAAAGTGAAACTTTTCTTTTACTCTTCTTTTTCTTTTTGCTGTTTTAGTTTTTGTTTTTCATTGCCACCCTTTTTTCTCACAACCAAAATTGTCAAAGTTAAATGGTTCATAATAGAAGCATAGCCTGGATATCTCTTTTCCCTGATGAACATAATGACTGGATTAGATTTTGCTTTTATCAAATAAAAACATTTTTAAGGTTTTTTTTTTTTTTTTTTTTTTCTATTTTTTAGGTGGGGACCTAGTTAACCAATGATATTTGATATTTTCCCTTAATCACTTATTAGTCGGCAACTTTTGCTTTTCCACTTTTTGTGTGCTTTATTTTCATGTTAATACACTACTTAAAGTTTAACTTACCTAATCTCTATTTATTTCATTCAGAGTTTTTTAAGTGAAAGGCAAAAAATAATTGAGAGGAGGATATAATTAAGTATTCATTTAACAATTAATTATCTCAAAATTTCGTTGATTTAAAGATAAGTTGATGAATAAAAGCTATTATATTTTTCTAAGGTTAAAGGTACGATCCTGATTTCAAAAAAAAAAGTACGGTCCCCATCTAAAAAATTGGAAATTTGTTGTGTATACCAACTTTAGAACTTTCTATTAAAATTATAGCACATTTTTATCTAAAATTCGTTTATACCAAAATTCTGAATGATTCAACTCAATCAATAACTAGTGATTCAACTTAATCAATTTGTTAAGTGATTGAGCTCAACTGATTGAGTTCAATCACTAGTTATTGATTGAGTTCGATTGAGTTCAATCATTCAGAATTTTGGTATATGTGCAATTATTTTCAGTTTTGTGCTATAGATGTAATTTTTTAGCCAAGTTTTGTGCTAAAAAATTCCCAATTTTTTGGTTATTCTGATTTCTTAGTTTATAAAAAATGACAAAGATTAGGATCCCACAACGAAAAAAGTCAAGATCTAATAAGAATATATAAAAAAAGATGAACTACTCATTTTATCATAAATTAAAGGAATGATGCCAATAATTGACATGTATTATTAATACAAGTTACAAGATCGAATCCTTATATAAGGATTTGAATCTATAATTTGGAATTATATTTCATCGTGGAGGTAGGGCTAGCTAGTTCCCAAACCACTTATATCTAGTGTACTATTTCTACTCCATCTCCTTCTTTGTTTTGTTTAGATTTCATCTATTTGTTTAAATTGGAGCATTTGAATCTATAATTTGGAATTATATTTCAACATACATCAAATTATAATCTAATTATAATCTAGAGATGAAAGAAGCTCAAATAAGAAGTAAAAGATAAGGAACAATACACCCTTGAGATGAAAAAAAAAAAAAAAATCTATTAGAAACATCATATAGGCTGCGTTTTATATTGTTTTGCAATCATTTTTAGCGTGCAATGACTTTTTGTTGTGTTTACCTAAACATGCAGCTCAACTCAACTAATCTTAGAAATTTACTACTTAATTCTATTTTTTTGTTCAGTTCAACAAAAATGAAAAGATTTAAATACATCACCTCTTTATTATAAGGATATATTTATATAATGTCAGTTGAATTATATTGTTCTTGGCCCTATTTTTGTTATATAGTTCTTTACAAAAAAAATTATGAATCATTATGAGGGGAATTTGCATGTATATTATAATAAGGCAAAAAAATTGAGTAAATAGCAACTTTTTGAAAATATTTGCAAGTATAGCAAAATCAGATTTATAGACTCTATGAATAGTGTCTGATGGAGTCTATCAATAGACTCCATCAATAGTGTCTGATAGACTCCATCAATAAAAAGTTGTTATATTTACAATATTTTTAAAAAATTGCTATAATTCTAATGCAGAGTAGGAAATTTGCTATACAACGTAAATTCCCTAATTATTAAGTACGTAGTGTTTTTAGAATTTGTCAATAGGACAAATTCTTATGATCTTGAGTTGGGCCACTATATCAACAATTTCATGATAGTTTATCATTTCAAGTACCGATCATAGACTTGAGCTAAAAGCATTTAGGTAAGAAAATCACTTCACAAACAATATATTTCTTACAAAATACTTTCGAATTACATAACCTTTCTATCTCATAACATCACACTTGTTGTCATTCCTATTTCAAAATTTGTTATACTACATTATTATTGTTCCATTCAACAACATATCTCATGTCCATTCCCAATTTTTATAGCCCATTTAATTATCTTGCAAGTAAGGGTATCGAGTCCTAAACTTGTATAGTCGACGAACCACTTCGGTACGACAAGCTAAAATGACCTCTACGTTTCGTCCCGATGAGTAGGTTGTCCGATCTTCGTGTGAGATCGAAAATTTGTTAGACATTTGGTGTTTCTTTCTACCGGCGTGCTTAGCGATAGAGCCACCCTTCATTGGATTCCGGTCATAAAATTCTGTAGGCTCAAGGAGCAAAGTCTTACATTCTAACATTTATATTTTATATAGTCCTTTAATTAATTTGATAATATGTAAAAGGAGTCAATGAAAAAATAAATAATTATTGAACTTTTGATGTAATATTTTAATTTAAAGATGAACTAAGAGATGAGCTACTATTCCCTGTCCTCCTTGCTCACAATGTTTTCACCATCTTGATACACACATTACTATATAAATATGGGTGCTCAAATAATCCGAATTAATTTGACCCAATTTGACGTATAAGGTTGGATTATCAACTTATTTAAAATGTGTTGTGTTTAAATAAACAATTTTTTTTTAAAAGAAAAATGTTTTTTTACTAAGATATAATTATATACATATATTTATTTTATTTTAATTAATATTTTTAGACATTTTATTCTCTAATATATTTTACATTAATACTTTTTAAGTATTTTTTATTATAATTTGTTATCATGATAAATAACAAATATATATTTGAATTAAAAACAAAAAGGTCGATCTTATGTTACAACCCAACTCGAAAATATATAAATTTGTCCAAAAATATCTCATCGAATCCAACTTATTTCATGTACACTCCGAATATAAACATAAATCTTCATCTTAAAAATTCATCCATCTGATTAAGAATCATGTGGTCCCTCATACTTCTCAATAGAATCTTCAATATGCTCCTTCCATTTAAAAATGTGCCTCCTTTAGGTTTAAATATTGAATCGATTTTTTTTTTCTCTCTTTTATAGAATACCTATTTAAATTTATAACTTGGATATATTAGATAAATATATGAATGTCTATTTCAAAATTAATAAATAATTAGAGAAGTAGTTCATCTATTGTATTAATAAGATCTTCTCATCTTTTTCAACGTGATATTCAGTGGAGTTATATAATGGCGTTATATACTTAAATCTGAGAGACGTTACAAAATCATGTCCTTTTTGTCCACACCATAACTTTAGCAAAATCATCTATTAACAGAGAGAAGTTGATTCAAAAGATATGTTTGTTAGGTTATAATCGTATAAATAACAATAAAATAATAAATAATCAGATCACAATGAAAACACATAAATTTACGTGGTTTATTAATATTGTATTGACTACGTTCATGGTAAATGTGACACTCCATTTTATTTAAGGGATTGTATGTTAGGTAAAAGAGATAAAGATGTTAAGAAGTGTTATAGAGTGACCTCTCATGAAACAAAACATAATAAACATAGTTTCTAACGAGATGTCCGTACAAAACATTTGCAATACAACATAATTGATTCAAGATATTTCATCGCATATTGCTCGAGAGAAATCGGGTGCGAAGTTGACAAAGATGGCCCTTGTTTTCATGTTTGTAAGAACATGGAGTGAGTGAGTGGAATGCAAAATAGCAGAGATCTAAGTCCCCAAATCATATAAAAAAGTGTGAGTTAAGAATGATGGGCTAGTTTTGTATGTTAGCAGAAAGAAACCATGTTTGCCTCCATCACTTCCCTAATAAACTCATTTCTTTGCCCACCTTTTTTATAATTCAAATTACTGCAAAGTCAACTCAAATACTCAATTGGAGAAACATAGCCAAATGGGTTCACATCCCACTATTGCTAACTTTAAACTCAAATTATAAAAAAAGAAAAGAAAAGAACAGAACAGAACAGGGCCCTTCAAAAAAGTGCACAATAATTGCAAATGCAACACATTGGGATTCCAAGATGCTTTTTGTAAATTCTCTTCTCTTCTCTAATTAAGTAAAACCCAATTGGAATCCACGTTTCCCCACTTTTTCTTTTTTTATTTTAATTCCATTTTCATTTTTTTTAAGTACATATTAAAACATGAAAACCAACCAACCTTATAGGATGGGAATCACTGCTTTCATAATAATATAAGAGTAAAATACTGATATCTAAGATCAAACTCTGATTATAAAATTGAAATAGATTTTCATCAATCAAGATAATCAATCCACCACCGACTATTTGATAATTCTATTTTGATTCTAATACTCATATATATATATATATAATCTGACACTGAGACTGAGACCGAGAGTTGGGTAAAATAAAGACAAATATTGATGAACTTTGAACATATATATTAATATCCTTTGATATTCACAAAAGTGATGAAGTTTGTGGGTTGCAGAGCCCAATGCCCTGAAAAGAAGGACTCAATTCTTAAAAGGAGCTACGCCTTTAAGCTTAGTTTTCATAGTCGGACAAGACAAATGGCCATAAAGTTGCCGCATTTTCGTGTTTCTTTGTCTTTATGTCTTCTTTTTATTACTATATAATTTTTTCTCATAATGTGGCTGTAGTTTAGTGGTAAGAATTCCACGTTGTGGCCGTGGAGACCTGGGCTCGAATCCCAGCAGCCACACATTATTAACTTTAATTTTTCATCTTCTTTTGACAATTTTATGCTTTTTTTTTTTTTAAGAAATAATTTTATGTTATTTAATCGTGTTGAAACAAAGGGTATACTTGTGGATTCATATTAAATCATTAATTAATTTAAAAGTTTAAACTCATAAATTAAGGTTCATTTAAATAGATCAAATAATACTTCTATAATTTTTTTTTAGTTCAATTTCAACTGTAGATCAGAAATTGAGATTTAAATTTATGAGATCTCGATCATAACAACAGATAGATAAAGATGAATTGTTGTTTTTACCGGCAATACTTTCTTTACTTGTGAACTTTAAAATTTGAAAAATTATTCACGAGTAAAAATTAATTTTAATTGGGGATAAAGTTGGAACATAATACTATTTAAAATTGAGAAAACTAGTTAAATTAAACAAATTAAAGAAATGTCTACGTTTTGAATTAAATTAATTAGTCATAGGAAGTGTATTTTATCATTGTGACTCCACCCTTATTTCCATTAATTATTTAAAGATAATAACAATTGTGTGACAACGTATTTAATAAATTCTAAGATTTTTCGACAATTTAAAATTAAAATTTTTTGACAAAAAAAAAAAACTAAAATCAAATTGTGGTTAAAATATATTATTCTTTTGAAATGTTTTTTTTTTTTTTTTTTTTTTGTTGAAAAGTCTAATATTGATTAAAAACTCCAATTTTGGATTTAGAAGTTTTGAATGAACAATACGTAATACAATTTTTGGCGTAACTATACATTTTGGTCCTTAATCGTACTTGTGTTTTTGAATTGAACAACAAAAATTGAAATAAATAAGATAGTACACACCTTCCCACCCTTAAATTTCACGGTCCTTGCAATTAAAAATTCCACGAGTCTCCATTATTTGTTACAAAATAGAAGAAATCACACATTTTCCATAAGTCCGTTTGACTCCTAACAGAAAGTAGTCGACCATACTAGTACGTACAAAGGATATTTCAGCTAGAATACACCAGATCACGTGTATGCCATTTTCAAATTTCTTTCCTCGATTAGTGCTAAGAGCTTTGTTTTTTCCAGTGTAGTCTTGAGATAAGCTAGAAATCTTCGAAGTCTCATTGAGGTCAATCGCTGCCGAAACAAAAGCTAAAAGTTAAGTAGATTCGTGAACAATTTCAATACATACCGTCTTGTAATTCAAATACACGTTCGTTGCGCTCCAAACCCTATTGAACGCAACAACCACTACAAGAAAAAAGGTCTTAGGTGACGTTAAAAAACGTCGCCTAAGGCCTGAAAAACGTCGCCAAAGACCTTTGTCGATGGTAAATAAAACGTTGCCCGTAACGTCGCCTAAACCTCGTCGCAAGAGCTCTAGCCGACGTTTTTCTCGACGTTTTAGAAAACGTCGCCTGAGGTGTTTTCGGCGACGTTTCCAAAAACGTCGCATGAGGTGTTGAAGGCGACGGTTGTCAAAACGTCGCCTAAGGTGTTGAAGGCGACGATTTTCAAAATGTCGCCTAAAGTGTTGAAGGCGACGTTTTTCAAAACATCGTCTAAGGTGTTGAATGCGACGTTTTTTAAAACATCGTCTAAAGTGTTGAAGGCGACATTTTTCATAGATGTTTTAGGCGACGTTTTTGGAAAACGTTGGTTAAAGTTGGTTTTTTCAATTTTTCCTAATTTATTGAATTTTTTTTAATGTA
>JBBMEF010000025.1:6219420-6238321 GCA_037832685.1 Sicyos baderoa
ATTTTAATTTAATTTCGTCATCATATTTGGGATAATGACGTGGCAGCATATGATTGGCCGAAATTTCTCAGTCAACACTCATTTTAAACTATTTATTTTTTAAATACTCAAAATAATTATTTTAAATTTACATTTAAACTGGTTTTTTTTTTCTTTTTACATTTAAAATAAGATTTTCATTCTAAAAGCTAGACTTAGACGAGTTTTTTTGCTAGAACTCTTAATTTTTAACTACTCAATCTCAAATTAATTTTTTTTAAATATAATAAACTAACTGTCTCTTACCAATGAATAACTAGAAATGCGTAGATAGAAATGAATAGGTAGAAATGAGAAATGAGAAATGATTTTGAATTGGTTTATATTTTAAAATGCTCATAAATTAGCCATAGAGTTGCAGTAAGCGCTCGCGAAATCAAAGCATGTCATCTGAACTCGAAAGCCCTAAAAAATGGCGGTTCACATGGGAAGCGCAATCACATATACCAACCCTACGTTTACTGCTTTTCGATTCTTACACGAATCCTTCTCTTCAATGCCGGAATCTCAATGTTCATCTCGATCTCCCTCACTCCGTTGTTTGTGCGACTTGGTTACAAGACCTCGAAGTGTCGATTCGAGTTCCTTTGCCTCCGGTTTTGGTCGACGCTGAGTCGCCTCTGAGTTTTAGAGCTTTTGAGGATCATATTGAGGTCAAGCTCGTCTTGCTTCTTCCGGTTGATCACCCAATTGTTCTCAACTTCGACAATGTGCTGGATTTCTCCGGAGAGCGAGGGAATGGCTGCTCCAACGCGTCGAACCCGCTTTCGATGGACTTTGGTAAGCTGGAGTTTCTGTAATCTTACTCTATCTCATTTGATATTTGCTGCGTTTTACCTTATACTTGCTCAGCAATTTTGGAGAATTATAGAGTTATAGCGAAGAGTCTAGTAGTTATGAATGGAGTGGCTCAATTGGTCAAAGTGGGCCTTGGGATGCATAAGGTGATGGGTTCAATCCATGGTGGCCATGGGCCACCTACCTAGTAATTAATTTTCTTTAAAGGTTTTTTTTGGCATTCAAATGTTGTAGGGTCAGGCAGTACCTCTAGTGACACTAGAGGTGCGCGAAAGCTGGCCGAAACAGTCACGGATAAAAAAAAAAGTGTAGAAGTTAATAGTTATGCATTGACATTTTCGGAACCATGAGTGAGCTTGATTATAAAATCACTTGTTGTTTCTCAAGCCTTAAAACAAGGACGGGTGCCTCGGTATGTACTGAGGTGGAGCTTTCTGGTTATAAAAAAAACAAAATTGCGTTAGGTGCTAAATTATAATGATTGTAGGCATCTGCTTTCTTTCTATCTCGGACATACGTGATCGTTATCGAATTGCTAGGAAAGTTAATTACAATGCTAAAAACACAATTAACAATGCTAAAGAGCCAGAAATGTTGGAGTTTTGTTGTGTTAATCTGTTAATTTCTTATGTTTCTGTGGCCTTTGCTTTACCACTTACTGTTTTTTCCATTTAGCTGCATGTTTTTCACATTTGAAATGCTCGTGTTTGGTGTTTCTTAGATCAAATCAGTTTATCACGCAGTGGTGGTGTCCACTTTTATTGCAGAAACTGTTCTTTCAGGCTGAGTGAATCCCCTCTCAGGTAGAAAATTGTTTGGCCGTCCTATTGGCAGGACTTAATTTAAAAGAGCAGTTGATTTTCATTTCACGCAAATTTTGAATTTTGGGACTCTTCACATGTATGCATATAGGGACTTTGTTGAAATGCCGTCAGTCAACTGGCGAGAGGTGGCCGATAACTGGTTTGGGTCTTGCTGCTGCTCCTTTGGGGTGATAAGCGAGAAGCTGGTAAATAGGTATACGAATTCCTATAGATGTGCAAAGGGTGTCTGCCTACTCACTTTAACGACTATTACTCTTTCCAAGGACGACCTTATTGGACATGCGTTCCGAGATCATGATGAGATCCAGGAATTCAAGGATGCATCAGATTTCACTGATGGCAATTTGTTAACAGAAGCTAAGGAGGAATCACAATGTAATCTTACATCTACAGAGAAGGTGAAATCCAAGCAGTTTAATGATAAACACACTGCTGCAATAAATAAGTGCAATGCTCCTAAGAAGGAAAGTGATGAAGTTGATTTCCCTTTAGTGACTCAAATTCCTGATTGTTGTGATCATGGAGAAAACAATGTGGTAAATCATCTCGATCGAGATTGTATGCATCAAACATGTGGCACGTATACATTAGATCCAAAGCCTATTGTTACTAAAGATATTTCGGAAGATCAGAGATCCTTTCTTAATGGTTTTCTTGGAAATATATTTATGGCTAGACTGTCAAATCTTTCTGCAGATTTTGAGTGGGTTGAGTTTTTTTGCCCCCAGTGCTCTACTCTGATTGGGGCTTACCCTTGCAGTAATGGCTGCGGACCTACAGATGGTGGAGTTCGGTTCTTTAAATGTTATGTCTCAACATGCTCATCAGCTGAATCCGGAAATTTATTGAGGTTAGCATATTATTATGTCATGACTTTCTTTTATTTAAGTCTTAGTCTCTGTAAATCATGTCTACGAAATGTAATGAGTGACTTTGAGGCATTTCTTAAAAAAAATTCATTGAGTGCTCATGGTTAGCTGACTTATGGGCACAGGGAGTACACCTTGGAAAGAATGTTTGCAAATCAGCTAATGGAAAGTGCAGACGAAGAATCGTCATTTCGTACCGTGGTCAAGGAACTGAAAACCAAGTCTCCCATGCTACACATCGTTCTCATTAATTCAAATTCTTGGTCATGTAGTGGTTATTGTTTGGGCATGGAGGATACTGCAGAATCAGTTCCAAAGGTGGATTTGAATCCTATTATCAAGGTGCTCTTCTCCGATTGCAGCAAAAGTCCAGAATCTCACTTGAGGTGGTTTAGAAATTATTCTCTTACTTTTCATTCTTGTGTGGTGACAGTAGGGTTTATTTTCCTTATAGAAAGATAACCATCGTAGAGTGATCTAGTGGTCTAGAGGGCCTTAAGAAACTAGGAGGTGATGAGTTCAATCCATGATGACCATCTACATAGGAATTAATTTCCTATGAGTTTTCTTGACATCCAAATGTTATAGGGTCTGGCGGTATGTTCCGTGACATTAGTCAAGGTGCGTGCAAGTTGGCTCGGACAGCCACGGTTATAAAAAAAAGTATCCTTATAGGCGGACACTTGTTTACAATGGTAGATCTTAGAAGATTTTTCATATTTCGTAATTTTTAAGTGTGCCCCCTTTCCTTTCTTATATCTGACATGGTTTGGTGGTTTTTACTAATTTCTTGTAGCTGCTTAATGTACTCTGCTTTTACTCTATAAATCGATCGTGATTGAACTCGAAATGCAGGAAACTTGAAGAGTGGGTGAGAAAAGATATAGCAGAGGAAGTTTTTATGTTATCCCATCAAATAGAGGAATTAGTAGAAATCTTAGTTTCAAGAAATGATACAGTTCCATCTTCGTGTTCTTCCCTTGATGGTTTAACTTTGACATCAATCCTGAGGTAATATTTACCTTCCGTCTTCTTTGGATTCCCTCTCAAACCATGGATAAGTAGGGTTTCTAAGACATAACTCGATAAAGCTGAGTAGCATCATTGAAGAACTCAAGATTGTATACTGTGTTTCTGCTAATTAAAAGAGCCACTTAACTAAATTTGTAAAGCCTTGGATCTGTTTATCAGCTAGCCAGACTGTTTCAAAAGGAATCTTATTAAATGGTGCTGGCTTACCAGATTTTGGATATATTTCAAGCATGTGGAGTATGTCATTTTATATACAGAGTTAACTACATGTCTTGAACCCTGCTCGGTTTCGGCATTAGTCGTCAAGTGCTCAACTGTAAAGATACTTGATATTTTTTGTCAGCATTTGAGTCTGATTAGAGTGAACTTGTTACAGAAGCTCTTCTCCTCAGGGCACATCTATCTGGGATTGCTCAGCTAGCTATTTAGTATGTATGGATATTGAAGCCTTTGATTTCGATGTTGATGTAGGCTTCAAGGCACTTGAGAAAGAAGAGTTTTCAATCATGTTTCTTCTTATCTCTTCTGTTAATCTTTAAGCTTTTTAGGGTGTTATAGTTCTTTCTTTGATTTCTCTTTTTCCTCCATGGATTTCACATTTTTTCTTGCATCTTGTGCTAAGTTTACTGATAACCAACGTCTTTTTCACAAGTATCTTTTTATTATTTTACCTTGGCTTTTCAAACTCCATGGAAGATGGCATGTAGAATTTTTTATCTTTTGATCAACTTTTATTTCATTCACCACAACCCTTTTTTGGGTAGCTTCTTTTAACATGTAGGGGATAGAACATCATGGAGTGACTCAATTGGTCAAAGAGGACATTGTTATGTTTAAGATGATGAGTTTATTCATGGTGGCCACCTATCTAGGAATTATTTTCTTTCGATTTCCTTCACATCGAAATGTTGTAGGGTCAGGCGGTATGTTCCGTGATAATAGTCTAGATGCGTGCAAGCTTGGCTCGAACAGTCACGGATATTTAAAAAAAAAATATGGAGGGGATTGAAAATTTTTACTCGAGTTTCATTACATTCGTGTATTTCTTTTAGTAAACAAAGGTAAGGAGGTGAGTATCTTGACCTTGAAATAGTAAACAAGGGTAAGTAAGGAGGTGAGTATCTTGACCTTGAAAGCTTGAGTACTCTCATCCTATGTCTTGCTTATGTTTCCAGAAAAGTCATTTAAAATTAAAATTAAAATCTATTAAAAGTAAAAAAACCAAACTTTGCACAAATTCAGCCCATCAGTTACTGGAGCAAGTGTGACAACCAATATATGTTAATAATTTTGAGAAATTATAAATTTAATTATGCTAGTCATCTAATTAAGAATTAATTTCTTATCACAAATGTTGTGATATAAAAATAAAAAAAATAAAAAAGAAAAAGAAAAAGACAAGGGTAAACATTGCATAAATCATTCCAAACTAATGAATTTTAACTGAATTCTACATTCAAAGATGTCTTTTTTTGAAATTTTTAACTCATTTTATGATCCTAAACATCAGTCATAATCCATCGATGTTCATGTTCATGATATATATTTCCAATTCTAGCTGAAAGTTTAAAATCATTTGGTTTAGATAGGTCGACTTTGTATTTAAAGAATGCAAAAATTTAGTGATTGAACTAAATTAATCAAGTCTTTTTCACTTATTTTCAAAAAAAAAAGTTTTTTTCACTCGATCACAGTGAAAATAGATATTCTTTGAGGCTAACAAGAGCAAAAAAAAAACAAGATCAATCAATAATGTGTATAAATATATCTATTAATCAAAAGATCATGAGTTCCAATCTTTTCATAATCGTTTGAAATTAAAATATATTTTAGAACTAAAAAACTTATTACTAGGATGTAATTTATATATTATTGATAAAACTTTATAAAATCTCAAAAAAAAATAAAAAAAAAATAATACTTTATAAATTTGTTTAGATGGATCTGAATTAATAAATTACTCATATAAAAGATCCTTCTTTCATATAAACCGCCGAGTTTTATCCCTTTTAGGCAAAAACTCAACTCTTACCAATATTTTCACCCATGGTGAGTTCGATCATTGGAATCGGTATTTGTAATTTTCTTCTCTTAATTTGTATTAAAACAAGTATATATAATTTCTGCCAAGAACATTACTCTTCATTTGTATAATTTAGTAATTACAAGGTTAGACTTCGAATCTACTTCTCCCAATATTATTGTATAAAAAAAAATGCATTCATAATTTCTGATCTGATTTTAAGTAAAGATTCTACGATTTGTGTTAATTAAAGTTAAATACCCGCGTTGATGGCCTGACATTTCCTACAATCGCAAGTTTTCGCGTATTCATCCCGTATCGCTCAAAATCCAGTTCTTCGATCCAGTGCTGAGCAACAACACGAAGCTATTCACCTGAAGATTTTCAGGTATTTTCAATTCGTGTTCTTCATCATCATATTCGGTAGTAGTTTGGACGCTCGAATTCCTCTGGACTTGAAATGATCACAGATTCCACTTTCTCGCGTTGAAGCTGAAACCTATCCTAATTCGCAAATGCAGTATTGAATTTAAGTTTTGATCATTGTTCGTCACGATGCGTTTCTCGAATTGGATACCTGTTTCGATTGATTTATCTATTTTACAAGTTATGATGCCTCAACTGTTCAGCTTATACAACTTAATTTGCAGCCTGCAGGACGTGTTCTTCAAGATTTTGAAAACGAGATAATAATATGAGTGCAAGATATCGTGTTGGTGTTTGTTCTTTGAATTTACTGCTCTTCTCTGCATTAGTTTGTAAGCTTGCTTCATTCAGCTTATTTTGTCCCTTTTTCAAATGTTGTTTTTATAGATTTTTTCTTTGTTTTAGGTGTCCCTTTTTCAAATGCAATTGCTGTGCCAAGTTCCAGCTGCTATGTTTTTGACAATTCTAGTCACATTATTGACTTTGTATCCTTCTTAGTATGTATGCTCTTTACTACAATTTGCAAGGACCTTGATTTGGTAACACGAGTGAGTGACCCAATGCATAGTTAATTCGAACGAATTCTTCTAGAGGCTCGTGGTGGATTCATTTGACAGGGGACTCTCAACTCTTTTATTGAATCTTTTACTTACCATGCCTTATTTTGGTCGCATAGGTCGATACCATTTTGTAGCTACAGTCTCACTCACTGCACTGTTTTCTCTATGGCATAGCTTCTTAATATAAACCGATTGCCCTTTTGTAACTTTTTCATACATCAACGAAAGGTTTTTGTTTCCTATATAAAAAATAAAGTAATGGATTCATTTTTGGAAACCTTTTCCATGAAGTTTCTTTGTGACTTTAATGGGAATTTCTTGATATGGTTGTTGTTTATTAATGTTGGTGAACGTCGGTATGTTAGCAAATTCTTCTTTCATATTGAGTTTTCTGTTTCTATTCAACTATGAGAGCTGGAATTAACTTCTCCTTTACATTTTATTTGCTTGTTCCTCAATTATGCTTTTGG
This sequence comes from Sicyos baderoa, assembly GCA_037832685.1. Classification (NCBI taxonomy): domain Eukaryota; kingdom Viridiplantae; phylum Streptophyta; class Magnoliopsida; order Cucurbitales; family Cucurbitaceae; genus Sicyos; species Sicyos baderoa. Next base: position 6,226,462 of record JBBMEF010000025.1, read on the forward strand.
TGTCATTGTGTTATTCTTAGCTTACTTAACTCGACAATTAGAGCAGCTGGATTGGACACCCATTTGAATATGATGGGAAGGTGATATTCTTTTTTAGTTAATTTAAGGAACTCGAGACATTTTATTCTGTTTTAAACTTCTTCCTATAAATACATGAATTCAGGCAGTATTGAGTCAAGCATATCTTGATATAGGGTTCTGACTTGGTGGTTCGGTTTTGCAAAGATGTGGAAAGTAGATCACAAACGGTAATATATCTTTGTTCGATTACTTTACAATGCCCTTTGGTTTACTTTGAAGATATTTTATGTCTGAGGAATATTACATGCAGCTTCTTAGTGCCATATTTGAGGAAGAAAGATTTGTATGCACACGTTGTTCCTTACTCAAGATTGAACATTGTTGGAGTTCTATATATCTGTTTGTGTGTGTTTATTTATTTATTTATTTCCTCTGTCTGAAGAAACTTGCTCTTCATTTCATTTGGGGTTAACCATTCTTAAGAAACTATCAGAGGTGGCTGAGAAGAATTGCATTGATTCCATTCGTTCTTTTATACTTGCTGTAGTTAAGAGTTCTGAAATACTTTGTGCCCTTCATTACATTGTTGCAAGTTCTCTCTCTGAAACGACTAACATAGTTTTATTTTGACACGTAACAAAAGGTTATGAATTGAAATTCTTTTCTTTTATTAACACTATTTTGAAAGGGACATGTTTGGCCTGTAAAAAATTAATTCTAGCTATGTAGTTGTGAGTCCATGAATGTGGCGAGTCAAGGTCTAAAGACTATTAATGCTCACTGTTTTATTACCTCTTGAACATGTTCAACCAGAGCTAGGTCTGTGGAAAATTCATATTTTCCTTTTTTATTCATTGTTTTCAACGGTTTGGGAAGTCTCATTCACATCTATTGCATCTGTTATTGAATGACCAGGGATATGTAGATTTTGGTCGATTTGACAAATTCAACTATTTTGTCTCTGGTTCAGGACATGTCAACTTTGTTCAAGTAAGCTTTCTTTCTAATGTAAATGGATGTTCACCTTTTTTTTTTGTCTCTCGGGGATGAGAAACATAAGTTATACTATGTAAATGCTCTCTATTTAACACAAGTAAGCTGAGTTTAGTGAAAATGGACAAATGTATTGCCAAATGAAAAAACTGCCGAGGAAAGTTGGAAAGAAGGGGAAGATTGACTTAGTAAATAATAGACAGATAGTCCAAACCTGATTCAGAAAGAAACGGCGTCTAATGAAAGATGAGTCAAAATCTCTTATTTTAAGTTGGTTGGAAATTATTTTGACAAAATGTTATTCTTTGGGTGGAAGTAGGATGATATATATTTTTTTTTTAAACTGGGAAATTGGAGATTCGCTCCACTATACACAAGGTAACCACGCCCGTCCATAGGCCAGGTACCGGGAGACATTGAAGGGATGGAGAGATGTCTACAAATTAATGTCATAAGAAGTAGGATGATATTCAAGCTATAAGTTTGGTTTTTCAACTTTCAAGGTTGTGTATTAGTCCTAGAACTTTAAAAAGTTTGGTATAGTCCCTAAACTTTTAGAATTTTGTTTATGTAGATATTGTAATAAGTTCTTAAACTTTTAATTTTGTATCTAACATATGCATGTTACACCTCTATATGTTTAACACTGGTGCCATCGAACACTTGAATTTGACTTAAAAAAAGTTTGCCATCGAACACTTGAATTCTATAGTTAGCTTGTCACATAATCTTTAAATAATACAATCAGTATAGCACATAATTATTAGATTGATATGGTTAACAACAAGGACCTATTAGACACCAAATTGAAAGTCAATAGGCCCATTAAATACGATTATAATTTAAGAGGAATGAAAAGAGTTTTGAATGATTGCATCACTTGTTTGTAGTACCCGTTTCATCGATGAATTTTTCTGTTTCTTATTTAAAAAGAAAACAAAAACTACTTCATTCTTTTCTTTTCTTGACATTATAACTTTGTTGGATATATGAAACTTGACATCATAATCATTCCAATTTCCATCTGTTCAGGATTATTATAATGGAGACCTGGCTTCTTGTGAGCAGAGTTATGACAAATTGGGAAGGACTGCGCAGGTCAGTTTTGATATTGGATTATTTCTCAGTCCTTCTAAAATATGTATTTGAGTTTATGTCCTCTTATGGACCATGTAATTCTAATTTCAGGTAAATGTTATGTGTGGAGGTTGTTTAAATGGACAATGTAAAGGTTAGTCAGCTCTTCATTCCCAAGTTTCCTTCATGGATACAATAACTCCTAAAATGTTCTGGAAACTACGTTAATTCAATTTTGGCTGCCTAGAGATATGTTTCTTGGGGTTCATGATAGCTTGAAAAAAATAGTAATCGGAATAATGTAAGGGTTCACGCCAATTTGGGATGGCTAGTGGTAGGTGTAACGCCAATTTGGGATGGCTAGTCTCCCACAAGTACCTTGCTTGTACGTCGCTAATTCACACTCTCCTCTCTATTTATAATACTAATATAAGAACTGCTCCCTGAGTAACATAATAATTAATAGATTATTACCATCTCCAAGGATTCATTAATATTGGGCGCTAACTCCCGAACTTCATTTCTCCATGTGCCTTTTCATCTTCCTTTAGCGTTGGAGTCCTAACAAATAATTAAATAAAAAGGCACATATAACTGCATGCATGCTATACCAACTAAAGTCTTTAGGGTCCAAATAGGCTAAAAGTGCTCGGGTTCAAACATGTCACTGCCATCGTATGGAAGTTGTGGCTAAAGATAATTACAAATGCTTTAAGGGATAAAAAGGTTTTCGGGTGTATAGGTGACCTGTCTCTTTCATCGTTTACGGTTTCCTTTTGTCCATGGCTAGATGGCCCTCCATTGAAATTTGCACAGTATAATTCCTAGAAATTTTAGTTCTTTGATCAGTGTTCCAATCTGTCATTCTGGAGAATTACATGCACGTGTTTGATCTTAGTGTTCTTGGAATGTGTTGATACTAATGATGATACCCATTCATTCATCTTATTATAGGTGGTCTGGGATGTATCTGCAATATCACTAATGAGTCCACTTGCAGGTCTTGCTCAGAACACCTTGATCTCTTTAAGAGTTACATTTTCAATTTACTGAATCTAAACATGCGTGCAATCCTTGAATAATGATTTTAAGTTTTTCATGATGAGTAGATTGAAGAAAAATGGCTTATTTATTAAAATTCCTGTACGGCAGTCACACCACCTCCCCTGTTCTCCCTTCTTTGGATGCAAAAAACCTGGTCTGGGGCCTTATCGGGCCAATAGAGTCATTTCTCGATAGTATTAAGTTACATATTAGTTTTGTATTAACCATACAGCATTTCTATCCTGCACAATCCATCTTGTTGTAGTGACTAGTGAGTGAAGCATGGAGGCCATTCTTGTTTTCATTAATGTTTGTAAATCGTAATAACTTGAATGATTAGAGATCTTTTATGGAATAAAAATAAACACAGTGTCAATATTTACTGGTACAATTCGAAATTTAGAATTCTGGTTAAGGACGCTTCATAATGCTTGGGGATTTGAGATATTATTTCTTGAAAGGGGAAGTTCTCTTGGCGCAGACAAAGTATCTCACTTATAACTGTTATCTTCCTCAGAGTTATTGTCGATCTTGCCATCCCTTGTGAGATTCAAGGCCCACGTGTCTTCAAAGGATTTACTGTTGGTTTTCACCCTAGATCCTGGGAAATTGTAAGAAACTTGTGTCATTTCAACTTTCAAGTAGGTATAGAAAGGAAAATTCTTAGATAAAATTATTTACCAAGATATACCTTATACAATACCGCAGGTTTACAATGGTTTGACTCAATTAGGCTATGAGAAGCCACACCTTGCATTCAGGTGAAAGTCCATCTCGTTGTTCCCCTTTATTGATAGAAAATCTTTTTCCCTCCATTATATTCTGTTCTCTCTTCGATAACGATAGAAGATCTTATCTTGGCTATTATACGTTTACATCTTCAGCTTTAGCACAGAGCAGACTAATGTGGTTCTTTATATGACTGCAATTGCATCACTTTCCTCTTTGGTACAGAAACCAATCATTCAGGTATTGAGTTTCCAGTTAGCTGAATAAAAACTTGTATATTGTATTTCTTTGTAGCTGATGCAATTTGATCAAACATATGCAGATTTTTCCAGAAAATGGACTAGAGGTGAAAGTATCAGGCTCAGGGGCAGCTGGGAGCTACCCTACAACTTTGTCACCCTCAATGTTGATGATTGACTGGAGATGTACGGTTGATTTTTTTTTTTTTTTTTTGCACTGGCATTTTCGTAACTGATCAATGTTTACATCTCTCATATTCTCACAAACCTGTAATTATCTCAGGTGACATTGCCAGAGACATTCCATATGAAGTTAATGTCACGATCCCCGTGGCAGATTATGAACCAATCAATTTTCTTCTTACCAAAATGTGTGGTGAGAATCTGTCTCTCTCGTGCAACTTATCACTCATGCAAGCCTTTAAATTGAAGTTGTAGTAGTAAGAGCTAAAATATTTGCAATTGTATCATGATTGTTCTTTTTTTAGGCGTGAAAGTTAAACCTAAGTCTACCTTTGTGTTTCATATTTTGCAGAAAAAAGGCAGAACGTACAAGGAGATTCTATGAAAGGATGGGCCATATTTGGAATACTCTCTTGCATGTATGTCAAGTCTTATGGCATGTTTAAGAGTCTTTTTGAAGTTGTTGAACTTGAAATTACTTTTGTCATGTTTAAAATTAATCTGAAACATGACTTTATCTTTCAAAGTCAACTTAATATTTGATTTTTCACTTTTAAACGCAACTTTCATTGTATATAAATTAATTTTGGATAATTAGAAACATGTTTTGAAGGGATTTTGAATACAACAAAATTGATTTTAACCATTTCAAAATCACTCTCAAATATCATTTTAGTGGGTAAATTATAAATTTAATCCCTATGGTTTGAAGAAAGTTAAAATTTAATTCTTGTGGTTTCAAAATCTAGAATTTAGTCTCTTTAGTTGGGAGAAAGTTAGAACTTGTCCCAATGGTTTTAAAAACTAGAATAAAAGGTAATATTAATAGTAATTAATTAGTATTTACCAAGATCAAACCAAAAAAATTTCGAGCAAAGAACTCCTTTCCCGGGATGATATCTTATGGTGGTCTCACTTCTTCACCCCTCTCCATAGTCTTTATGGTTTGTAATCGTTGGTGAATTAAATATGTGAAAGTTAACTACTCATGTATCAATAATGACGATGTGAGTTACGTGACTTGTTGAACAAAAGAAATCACATTTTTTACACATAGTTAGTTATCTACATGTACTTAATTCACCTGCGATTACAAACGACATAGACTATTTTTTAGGTTTTATGAAACTATAGAGACTAAACCATAGTTTTTAAATCTATAGGGTCTAAATTATAACTTTCATCAAACGATTCTAACTTTTTTCCATATTTTAATCTTCCGAGTATACCCAAGTTTTTTGTCATCATCCGTCTGCGAAGTATCTAGATCTTCAGGTATTAAAACAGTCTGGGTTCCGTCTAGTTCGGATGACTTTGGACTAAGAAAATATTACAATGATCTAGATGATGCCCATATTTGGTGGCTTCATTTAAGTGGCCTGTTCAGCTGCAGTATCTTGCTTTATTTGATCAGCAAAAAAATAAGTCATACATTAACTTTTTAATAGCCTGCTTAATACTTCTCATGGTTTTGATGCCTGCAAAAATTGGGCATGAGCAGATTTATAGTCGCGGCGTCACTCTTCTGCTGTGGAGGATTTGTTTATAAGGCCCAAGTACAAGGCCAGGTAAGCTAACTTTTCAATGCCTTTGAAATGAGAATAACAAATAAATAAATAAATAAAATCTATGAAATGTACTGTTATTGTTCGATATTTATGTGGAGTTAATTGCATGTAGCGTGGAGTTGAAGCATTACCGGGCATGACACTACTATCCGCCTGCTTGGAAACTGTAAGTTTCTTTTTTGGATAAGAAACAATTTCATTAATGATATGAAATTACAAAATGGGCAAAATGCCCGTTGGAAACTGCAAGTTTCACTTTATGTAAAGTTAGGTTTACCATATTTTCCTTTTCCTTTCTATACAACCATTATTTCAAGGTAGGGGTGTCCAAAAAAAACTAACCAAGACTACTCAACTCAAACCATAAGGGTAGAGTTGGGTTATATTTTTATAATTTTTTTTGGGTTGGGGCGATTATTAGGGTGACCAATTTTTGGCTCGGTTCAACTTAACCCAATTCAACCCTAACTAAGAATGATATTATAGTTGTAGTGTTTTTGGTAGGGAACATGTACTAATAACATATGTATTTAGCATATTGGTAGGAAGCATGTACTAATAAAATATGTACTTAGTATATTAGTTGGAAGCATGCCTAATAAGATATGTAGTTTTTGTTCGAGTTTAGTATCATGCAGTTTTTTTCGCAACCAATAATCCAACTCAACCAAAAAATTAAATGAGTTTTGATGGGTTGGATTGCTCTAATATATACTGATGGACGGATTGGTGAATTGACCAACATGAAAATTTTAGTTGCTTCAAAAAATTCTCCTAACCGAACATGTACACCCCTATTTTATGGGTTTGTGGGAGTTAAAAGGTTCCCTTTTGGAGCAGAGATAGTAATTCTTATTCATTATTTGCTTTAGTCTTAGTCATTATTACAGAGATTAAACCATGCATATACGTCATCTCATCTTTGTAGTTATTTTTCCATTATTTTAATAAATCTCTCAGGATAACCATTTTATTTTTTATTTTCTGTTTGAAATTTCAGCTAATTACTGCTTTTCCCTCATTTATTTATTTGCTTTGTCTTCTATTTTTAAAATCTAAGCCAAATTTTCAAAACTCAAAAAAGTAATTTTTAGTTTTTAAGTGTCCGGACCTACTTACAGCACACCTCAACTATTCTTATCGGACAATCATCTAACTCTACAATATTTGGTTGCCAAATTTTTTTACAAGAAATCAATTTCTAAATAAGTGGTCATGATAGATAGAATGAAGCTTATAACTTCTTAGTTCATCAAAGTATTCTTGACTACTAGACCCGTTCATGATGATGGGAGAAGTAAGCATAAGTTTTTATAATATAAAAAAAAAAAAAAAAAATGATTTTGAAGGGGATCTTAAAGCTCATTTTCACGTTAGTTGATTTGTCATACCATCAAACTTTCAGAGTGAAACTGGCTTATACTTGCAGTGTCTTTTCAAGGCTTATATTTCCTTATCAGGTGTAGCCAATACCTTGTTATATTCTACCTACTTAGTAGTGAATTTTTTACATGTTTGAATTTGTATCCATCATGAAATCAGGTGAGTGGTGCAGGACAAAGCTACCCGAGAGCAGAAGGCGTCAACAATGCATTCGTCAGCGAAGCCTCATGGGATCGCCCTTCGACTTCTTCCTCTTCTCGACAGACACCATCTGAGAAAAATTATGGTTCAATATGAACGTCTCTGGATTTCAGTTTTTACCTCTTTGTGCTATTGGATCAACTATCAAGGACTGTAGGCCAAAGTGATTTAGGTAAAACTTAGTTTTTGAAGCTATCAACGTGCGGGACATTCAAATTGATAAAATAAAAAAAGATTAATGCATTTTTCAGAAGCATGAATAGTTTCTTAATTTTATTTTATTTTTTATCGTTATAATAAATAAAAATGAGGAAATTTTTGTACCATTTATTTAAGAACAAGCAATATGAACCAACACAACAACCTGATGAATAGCCTGCTATGAATAGATTGGAGTTTAAGTGAATGCTTATCTTGACGGAATTTTTTTAATCAGATTTAACCATTTGAGTAGTATGATTTGTGCTCTATAATGCAAGTGAAAATGAAAAATGTTGGTGAAAAGAAGTGGTTCTCCTAACTGCTACCCCACAATTTTTTATTTTTTATTTTTAAAATTACCTCATAACTTTGATTTTGGTCTTACATTATCTGGTTGGTTAGGTTGAGCTAATTCTCTGCATCCGTTCAATAAAAAAGTATACTTTTTCAAAATTTAGTGAGATAGCATGATCAAAGAGAATAAAGATTAAAATTTGTTTATATCTTATGATCATCCCTTTGAACAAAGTAAACCCGAGTCATCGGATGTTTGTATGATAGGAGGATTGTCGGGCATGTGACCAAAGTTCTAGTATAGAATAAAGAAGGCGTGTCTCAAATGATTTAAGTATACTTTGTTCGAAAGAAGAATTGTTGGTAATGAGACAAAAGTCTTATATTACTACGAAAAAGAGAGAGATATTGGAATATCAGTAAGATAATTATCTCCATGGTAATTGAGAGCTTGAAAATATAGTTGCTGTGAAAATTCGTGGTAGAAGTTCTATTTGACTCATGATGTTCTCTTAAAGAAAAGAGAAGTTGGTGTGGATATGAGCTAGAAGGAAATGACTAGTTGAGGGGAGACTCAATCTTTGAACATAGAAAATGAGTCTAAGGAAAGACTTGGTGTTATTTTTTTTTAGGGGAAAATTGTTGGGATACAAACAAAGTTATCTCATATTGGTTAGATAAGGGAAGATCATAGAGTATATGAGTGAAAATTACCATCTTTATTGGTATGAGGTCTTTTAGGTAATGACCAAAAATATTTAAAGTAGACAATATCATACCAATATGGAATTAAGTTCACGGTTGTTATCCTTAACCAACTTCGACAAAAAAATGAAAAATATGAAAAGTAAAGATAAGACTAAAAGGGAGTTACCCATTGTAATGTAGAAGATTTTGAAGGAATCCTTGCCATTTTGGGTTTCTCCCTTTTGAACTTTCAAGCTTTACTTTCACTTTCTAGAAACAAAAAAGGAAACAAAGAAAGGACTATAATATGAAGAAACAGTGCAAAAGGGTCAAAAGAAGAACAATGTTTAGTCTCATCTGCTCTGTTGACATAACCCACCCACTAATTATTAACTCTAAGTTTGCCAATATTTTGATTGAACCCTGCAGCTAAATTTGACAGTAAACTTAATCAACATAGCCCTTTCATTAATTATCTGTTGCGTCAATATCATTTAAGAATGACAAGGAGTTCACAAAGATTTTAATGTGAACATAAAGAATCCATACCTACCAGAGAATACTACAAAGTCTACAACATCTCTGTATCAGGTAATTTCTTCCCCCCTAAATTAACCAATACTTAAGCATGCTAATAAAACACACAGAAAAAGTTAAAAGCTACACAATTCTTACCTACCATTGCAAGTTAGCTACCAAATCCATATCTTGTAAAGTCCTTATTTCAACTGACATAACCATTCCACAAAGTCTCCTTTCTAAATAGCCATTGCCCATTTCAACTCCTTTCACATAAACATTCTTAAGTTAAAGTTTTGGGCTTTACAAAAACCAATATGGCCAAGCTTGTGAGTTTTGTGCTTGTTCTTTCCCTTCTTGCCTTTGCTCAACTCTGTTTCTGTAGCAGAACTAATGGCCATAGGTCTCTGATCCCTCACTATTATGACCATTCCTGCCCACATGCAAAGGAAATAGTGAAATCCATTGTGGCTAAGGCCGTCGCAAGGGAAGCTCGTATGGCTGCTTCTCTCATTAGACTTCACTTCCATGACTGCTTTGTTCAGGTCATTTTACGAAACGTTATCGTTATCAATAATGGGTACTGGAACTTTTGAGTTGATAAACGATTTAACTAAATGAAAAGTTGTGATTGGTTTTGTTTTAGGGGTGTGATGCATCTATACTACTGGATAGCAGTGGGAGCATTAGGAGTGAAAAGGATTCAAACCCTAATAAGAACTCAGCTAGAGGGTTTGAAGTGATTGATGAGATCAAATCTGCCTTGGAAAGAGAGTGCCCACAAACAGTTTCTTGTGCTGATATCTTAGCTTTGGCCGCAAGAGATTCAACTGTCATTGTAAGTGCATTCTCTGTTTTTGTTTAGTACAACATTAATATTTGGATGTCAGGTCGAAGATACATGTCAATTACTGCTCGATTCATGAAATTTTATGTATTGAACCTGACAGACAGGTGGACCCTCTTGGGAGGTTCCATTGGGAAGGAAGGACTCAAGAAGTGCAAGTTTGAGTGACTCCAACAACAACATTCCAGCTCCAAACAACACTTTCCAAACCATTCTCAACAGATTCCATAACCAAGGCCTTGACATCATTGACCTTGTTGCCTTATCTGGTAAATTTCTTCTGCACTCTGTTGCTCAATATACACATTTTAGAGTAGCTTTTTCTTTTGATTTTACAATTTAAAAAAAAAAAAAAACATCTTAACCATTATGGTTAACCTAGTAGGAGGGTCCTGACTGAAATAAAAAAAAAATTAAATTCAATCTATAACCGTCTTTTATCTAAAAATTAATTTTATATAATTTCTTTTTACAATTAAATATTGTAGAGTCAAATAATTCATCTTAAGAACGGACGAGATATTGTTATACTAGTACAAACAATCACGAAAAAATAAATAAATAATCATGCGTAATGATTAATACCAAGTGTCAAGTGTCCTGCCTTGAAAGTCTAATTCAAAATCTACCGGAGTTGACTGCCATCCAACACCATAAAAATAATAATTGTGTCAACTAAAGATGAGTTCAATAATTATTCTCAACATCAGTCCTCGTTGAATTAAAAAAAAAAAAAAAAAAAAAAAAAAAAAAATATATATATATATATATATATATATATATATATAAAAAGAGAGTAATTGATGTTTTTTTTTGAAAAAAAGAATAAGTTTGAGGGCCATTCACAGTGATAATCCTATTTTGAATAAAAGGATCCCACAACATCGGAAATTCAAGGTGCGTCAGTTTCAAGCAGAGGCTGTACAACCAGAACGGCAACGGTCAGCCGGACAAATCCCTTCCGCCGTCGTACGCCGCCGAGCTGCGGAGGCGCTGCCCGAGATCCGGCGGCGACAACAACCTGTTTTTCCTCGACTTGGTGAGCCCGACCAGATTCGACAACAGCTACTTCAAGAACATAATTGATCACAAAGCCCTTTTCAACTCCGACCACGTTCTCCTCTCCCAAAACGACGCGTCGGCCGCTTTGGTCAACGAGTATGCCGACAACATCGACCTGTTCTTCAACCATTTCGCCAAATCTATGACCAAAATGGGCAGTATTTCCCCGTTGACTGGCTCCGGTGGAGAGATTCGAAAGACTTGCAGGAAGATCAATTATTAAATTTGTTGGGTTTTTATGATTTTGCAGAATGGAATAAGTTGTTGTTTGATTTCATTTGGGTTTTTGTTTTCAGTAATTTATCTAACATGCATTGGTTTTGATTTTGAAGGTGTGTGTATTTTTCTTATGCTTGTAGTTGTAAATTGTAAAATATCTGTTGAATTCACTTTTTTTTTTTTTTTTTTTCTTTTAATGTCTGTTAATGTGTGTGTCACCATTGGAGTGAGGGAGACAAGTATCAAATCTCGGAATCAAATGTGTGATGTTTGTGTTAACTAGTTTACATGTTTAGAATTTAGGGTTTAGGAAAGGGGTGAACAAACAACTCGACAACCCGAGTAACCCAAACCAATCTAACTCATTTTGACAGGTTGGGTTGGGTTAAATACATTTTTTAGTTGGGACGTTGGGTTCAAAATCATGAAATTTTCACGGGTTGGCTTGGGTTTAGAGTTGACCTAAAATTAACCCAAACCAAATTTGTTATTTATTTTAAAAAATATTTTTTGTACCTGAAGCTATGTACGAGATAAATTTGTATTATTTCTTATTTATTCAAGTGAAGTAACATACATATTTATACAAGAGA
>JBBMEF010000025.1:6238421-6249777 GCA_037832685.1 Sicyos baderoa
ATTCCACCAAGAACTGTCTGTCTCCTTCGTCAACGACGAAGTTGAGACGTACTTTCAACCACACACTTCACATGAAAGATTTATATTTATTGACTAACTTGTGTGAACACTATTTTCCCAACAGCCCTCACAAAAGTCCTTTATAATTAATCCCATAATTCCTAATTAGGCAGACTCTAATTCATATTATTTGTATTTATTTATCATTAATCAAACTTATAGACCAAATTTAAACACAGTTGAGGACAATGATCTGCCACTTTGACTAAAAAATATTCATAATTTAAGTAAGCAATAACACTTCTTGAACTAATAAAATATACATATAATTATGAGCTGTAACACCTTAAATTAAATAGATTTTTATTAGGAAGAAGATGTTGCTTCTCGAGTAAGATCTATTTACTTTTTAGAATATAACTATACATATACATCAGCATTAATCCATGTAAGTTTAACATTAGATTTAATATCACTTAGTGTAAAATAATCATTGGATACACTTTTGTATTGTATGGATTGAAGATGGGTCATTGCAAAAGAAAGTACTATAATAATAGGATCACTAAGACCAATATAATAATATTTATCTATTTTACAGGTTTGTGTTTAAAGTACTAATAATTTCTTTCTGTTTTTTTTTTCTTTTTTAATAATTTCAATATATGTTCATTTCAAAATAATTATAATAATAATTTGGATAATATGAACTTTCAATATGTTTAGTAAATTATTTAGAAGCAATTTTCACGAATAGCAAGGAAATAAACAAAATTCTTGAGATGTGTCCTTTTTGGTCACTTCTCTTCTTCTTCTAGTAACTTCGGCGGGTCCTATATATTCTTGTGTTATCTATACGGAGACAATTAATCATTCAAAGTCAATTTACCCTCGCTAACCTATTTTACTTATTGTATTATATTTGGAATACAAAATCCATTTACAATACATAATTTTATATCGGTGTGATAGAACTCCATCAATAATAAAATGAGTTACTCTATTAATGATATAATTCAACCAATGAAGAACATATTTTTTTTATTAATAATAGAACTCAACTAGTGATCTACTACCGATAGAATTCAATTAGTAATAAATTGAGTCTAATACCGATAGAACTCAACCAGCGATAGAATTCAATTTGAAATTTTTATGTTAACCGGTATTTAGTTGAAATCCTAGTTTTTCAAGAAATGTTCCATCTTCATGTTGATCAAACTATGGATAATTAGTGTTGGGTAAACAAAGTATCCCACATCGCTAAGAAGATGAGAAGATTTTGGGTTTATAAGAAGGGGACAACACCTCCATTGATGTGAGGCCTTTTGGGAGACTCCCAAAAACAAAGTCATGAGGGCTGATTCTAAAGTGGACAATATCATATCAATGGGTAGGTTTGTGGTTGTTTATTGTCCCTAACAAATAGTTATGTTTTTCTAAGATATAATATGATAAAGCTCATGAGTTGCAACCATGGAAAAACTCAAGCTTGTGTACTGTGTTTCTGCATGCTACTTTAATTAGGAGCCAGCTACCAAGTTATTTTGTATCGACAGTAATTATATAAGTTTAATAATGTCCAACTTTTATGCATCTTCATGTTCATTATATTTGAAATGCAGATATATTTGGAGTTAACTACGTGTCTCGAACCCGAACCCTTCTCGGTTATGCATTGCATTAGTCGTCGAGGTGCAGCTCGAATGTAAGATACTTGATATTTTATGTCAGGATTTTTTAGTCTATTTTTTAGTGAATTTGTTTGTTGAGGATCTCATATTCGGAAGGTGAAAATACGTCTTGTATTTATAAGATAGATGAACTACTATTCTCACCGTAGTTTGGTACTTTTAAGATGAAACCCCATACTAAAATTAAAGTTTACCTTTTACCCATCTGGCTTGGGAGAGTTGGTTTCAAGTTTCAATATTTTGTACTTATTAAAATATCTAAAACCAAGCTGTCCAAGTCTAAACTATGATTAAGAATGAGTCTCCAAAAAATTATAATAAACTAAGATTAAGATTATATCCTCTCATGAGCAAAGTCAATTTGCACCAAAACATCTCTTAATTAAAAATGTCTCAATGAACCAAAAGGTTGAAATTAACCGAAGAAGAATATTAATCTTAACTTTTTTACGTTCAATTTAGTGAAATAAAATGATAGAAGTTCAACGCATTTTTGGAGCTAAATTTATTTATTTATTATATTTTTTTTTTTTATGTTCGTGACTGTCCGGGCCAACTTGCGTGCACAAGCACATCTCGACTAATGTTACGGGACATACCGCCTAACACTGCAACATTTGAAATTAATTTTTAGATAGGTGACCACCATGAGATTTGAACTCATTATCTTATGAGTCCTTAAAATGTTTTTATTATTATATGGTATATATAAGTTCTTGAAGAACTCCTGGTATCATTTTATTGACAAATATTCAATTTTTTAACATTTGGAGCTAAAATGAGTCCTTAAAATGTTGTTTTTCTTATTGTATGGTATATATAAGTTCTTGAACAACTCCTTGTATCATTTTATTGACAAATATTCAATTTTTTAACATAATTTCTTAAAATTTAATTTTATTTGTTATAATAAATAAAAAAGAATAAAAAAAGTTCTTGTATTTTGTACCATTCTTTAACAAACATTCTAGAAAAGCAATATGAACAAACACAACCTACTAGGATATATATAGATTAAAGCTCTAGTGAAATTGTTTATATCAGACTGTCTTTAAAGTTGATAACAAATGCTTATCTGAACAGAATCAGATTGAATTCTTTTGACAAATATGATTTTTTTTGCTTTGTATAAAAGAATGGCAGAAAGAGCAATAAAAAATTAATTGACACATGATTTTTCACTGGAGTTTTAGGGCCCTTAAGAAATGCAAAATTATGGTCAAAAGAAGTGGTTGACCTAACTGCTACCCCACAATTTTTTTTTCTTTGTCCTATATTATCTGGTTAGTTGTGTTGACCTAATTTTCTGCTTCCATTCATCAAGAAATTATATAATTTATAAAAGTTTAGTGAGATGACATGATTAAAGATAACAAACAAGGACTTTTGCTTCTTTCTTTCTTTTTTTTCTTTTTTTTTTTTTTTTCGAGTTCAACAATAATTAGAATATGAGAGATTCGAATACAGTGGTACACTCTTTGTTGGCAATTAGCTTAGCTTCTCCATAAAATAAATACCTAAACAATGACCAAGTATTGAGGTTAATTGCAAATGTGGAAAGTAAAGATAAAATTTGAGACCTTTGAAGTTTCAAGCTTTTCTTTTCCTTTCCAGAAACAAAAAAGAAAAGGAACAAAGAGTGGATTGCAAATCTCTCCCATATTTAGGCATATTTTAGTATGTATAAAATAGTTTTAATAAAAATTTGTTATAATTAAAGTAGAGATGTTGAAATTTTCTTTTTACAACAAATTCCCTAGTTTAAAATATTTAAAAATAAAAATAAAATGGGTATTAATGAGACTAAATCATTTTTAATTAAATATAAAATTAGTACAAGATTCTATCTCAAAATCAACCATCCTCATCCCTATAATCCAATCTTAATTATTGGATGGAATATTTATTTGAGTTTCATATGTTTTGATACCATATTTAGATTGCATATCTCAAAAAATTAACCAATAATAAATGAAATAGTCTATATATCTTATAAACACTAGAAAAACTTTCACACTTTTTTTCTAAGATAAATTGAGAGAAGGACTATAAACTCTACAAAAAATGTACAATTTTCAAATTAAATGAGTCAGGCAATCGAAATTATAGAATCAAACTGGATTACCATCAAATAATAAAATCATTAGGCTACGGACCCTTTTATAAATTTTTCTCAACGGAAAGAAAGGGTCAAAAAAGAAGCATCTTTAACCTCACCTGCTCTGTTGACAAACTCGCCGATGATTATTTAACTCGAAAGTTACCCCAAGCTCCTGATTGGACCGTGCAGCTAAAGTTTGACAATAAATTATAATTACTTTGATGAGCATATTATTATTCATTGTTCTCAAGTTTCAAATGATTTACCACTTCAATATTTTTCTAAATGACGTACATTTCAATGAACATTCCTAACTATTTATCAAAATTTAAATTGAAGTTTGCATTTGCAATCAATTAGGAGAACGAAAATGAATATGATAAAATTCTCTTATTCATGTTTGAGTTACATATTATCGTTTTTTCTTTTATAATCTCATTTTTCTTCTTCTTATTATTTTTTATTTTTGTTATAACTACTTTTTTATTTTTTCTCATTTTCAAAATTTTGTTTCTTGATCAAGTTTATTCTTTATACTCCAAACATGTGTTGTGATTTTTCATAATTATTTTATGTACCATAAACACAAATAACAGTTCTCATCTTCTTCTTTTACATTGAATTTTTTTTTTTTTTAAAAAAAAAAAAAAATCAACATTTTTATAAGAAATATGCATTACTCTCTTAGTTACTAATTGATTTTGCGGTACAATTTTATATTATCTAGTATGCTATTAGAATTATATGTTTTAGTTTTATTCCACGTAGAAAATGTGATAGAGTTTTCAACATCTTTATAAGAGATGTGAGTCAGAACTATTTCCTTCATTATCAATTGATTTTGAGGTGGAACCTATATTATCTAATATTCATAAACATTCACATGTATCATATACATAGATAATAAATTTTTTCATAATTATTCTTTTCGTCTCAAACATACAAAAAAAATTTGCTTTGTTAATCATTCTTCCTCTTTATCCTCACTCTCCCATTGTCAGTTTCCTCTGGTGAACATAAAGAATATGAGAGCATGCCAAATTTATTCCCTTTAAATTAACCAATACTTAAGCATGCTAATAAAGCAGAAGACTAATACAAAAGCAGAGAGAAAAAAAAATCAAAAGGCTACACCAACTCTTACCTACACTGCAAGTTAATTAGCTACCTAATCCATATCTTTGAATTCCACAAAGTCCCATCTATAAATAGCCAATGCCAATTTCAACTCCATTTCACAGCAACATATATTCCAAGTTAGAAATTCTTAAGATAAGAAAATATTTGAGACATGGCTAAGCTTTTTGTGCTTGTTGTTTCTCTTCTTGCATTTGCACCACTCTGTTTGTGTAGCAGGGCTGGTGGGCTTGGGTCTCTGTACCCTCAATATTATGACCATTCCTGCCCCAATGCCAAGGAAATAGTTAAATCCATTATGGCCAAGGCTTTTGCTAGAGAAGCTAGAATTGCTGCTTCTGTTCTTAGACTTCATTTTCATGATTGTTTTGTTCAGGTCTTTTTGTCCTTTTCCGGTTTTCGTTATTAGATTGTATATGATGTCATTGGAACTCTACTCGAATTAACTTATGATTATGAATTTTCAGGGGTGCGATGCATCTTTACTGTTGGATAGCAGTGGGAACATTAGAACCGAAAAGAATTCAAACCCGAATAGGAACTCAGCTAGAGGATTTGAAGTTATTGATGAGATCAAATCTGCTTTGGAGAAAGAATGCCCACAAACTGTTTCTTGTGCTGATATCTTGGCTCTGGCTGCAAGAGATTCCACTGTCATTGTAAGTGTTTTGTTTATATTTTTTATGGTGAAATCATTTTCTCCTGCTTTATTAGATGGTATGACGTTTCTTTGTTCTAAGCAACTAATTGATAATGAAAGTAGTTGTGAGTCTTTAAGACATGCCTTTTCAAAATGAAATCTCTTTAAATTCAATATCTTATATTATATATCAATTTCATTTCATTAGATAAAATACTCATTTGAGTTTAATGGGTTTTGATACTATAACATACGGTATGAGATTTCATCTCATAACTAATTGATAATGATAAGAGTAATTCACTTTTCTCACCCATGCTTTAAAACCTTTTCACCATGTTTGAATTATTCAAAGGTTGAATTATTATAAACATGGCGTTTGAGATGCAATTTGTTATTATTTAATATGAGTTATTGTAACATGGTTTAAAAAATTTATAATAATGATTAATAATTATGAGTTAATATAGGTCAAATAAGTTATTATAAATCAAGTTAACCTAGTCCAAACACCCCCTCTGAATTTGTTGTTTGTTATATTTAGTTACTACAACAAGTAAGTTGCTAAGCTCCTTCCCTCTCCTGAAAGAGCATATGAAATGAAGAACCTTTACAGTCTCGCTTCTTCTCTTTCCCTTCGTAAACTTTCTTTTCTTGTTGAAGTGAGTTTCATTGTTCCTAGAAGATAGAGATTCGAATTGAGATTGACTATAAAACATCTTCGAGACTCCTGTTAATCATCAATTCCCCTAATTTAGCGTGTATATCAGATATAAATTGATTGAAGTTGAATTGACAGACAGGTGGGCCCTACTGGGAGGTTCCATTGGGAAGGAAGGACTCAAGAAGTGCAAGCCTAAGTGGGTCCAACAACAACATTCCAGCTCCAAACAACACTTTCCAAACCATTCTCAATAGGTTCCAAAACCAAGGCCTTGACATTGTTGACCTTGTTGCCTTATCTGGTAACCCCATCCATTGTCACTCTCAACTTTTATTTTCTTTACCTTTTCTTTTTGCTTTTACAATATATACAAATTCATTTTCTGTGATAAAGATTTTAAAAACCAAAATATTACGAGTTTGATCCATCATGATCATCATATAATTGAACCCATCAAAAAATTTGATTTCTTAAGATTTTTTTTCATTCTATTTTAGGCGTTCAAAATTCAAGCAAAAAGTTGATAACTATACAAAAATAGTTAAACTTGGGTTTATTTTTAGAATTTAGCCAAAAATTTTAAACTTTTTGAAAATATGAACAAAACCATAGAAAAGATAGAGTAAGAAACCAAACAATTTTGTACTAAAAAAAAAACCAAACATTTTTTTAGAATAAAATAAAAAATGAAATTGGTACACGTGGCATAAACCTTTGAAATTGAATGCAATCTTTTTCTTTTCCAAATTTTTGACTTTTTAGTCATTATAATATCTTTGACTTTTATTGCTTTCTTTCAACCCAAAAAACCAGATTATATTTACAAAAAAAACCACAATCTATCCTAAATCTTCTTTTTTTTTTTTTTAAATGCGAACCCCAAAAAACCAGATTATATTTACAAAAAAAATTTGGAAAATGATGGACATTATAATTTGTGGATACTCAGGATCCCACACCATCGGAAATTCAAGGTGCACAAGTTTCAGGCAGAGACTTTACAACCAAAACAACAACGGGCAGCCCGACAAGACGCTTCCGCCGTCGTTCACGGCCGAGCTCCGAAGCCGCTGCCCGCAATCGGGAGGCGACAACAACCTCTTTTTCCTGGACTTGGTCAGCCCGACCAAATTCGACAACAGCTACTTCAAGAACATAGTTGACAACAAAGGCCTTCTCAACTCCGACCAAGTTCTCCTCACTCAAAACGACATGTCGGCCGCTTTGGTGAAGAAATATGCCTACGACAACCAGCTGTTCTTCGAGCAATTCGCTAAATCTATGATCAAAATGGGTAATATTTCTCCATTGATGGGCTCCAGTGGAGAGATCAGAAAGACTTGCAGGAAGATCAACGGTTATTAATGAGTTGGGGTTTTTTTTTTTCCTCGTAATTTTCCAGAATTAAATAAGTGATATGAATATTGATTTCTGGATTTCATTGTTGTTTGAAGATTTGTGTTTTATTTTGTTTTCTTCTATTTCTAAGATGTTTTGGTTTTGAAGCAGGTGTGTGTGTGTATTCTCTGTCCATTGATTCCTATGCATTTTGCTAATTATATTATTAGTTATAAAATTATAATATCTTGAATTTACCTCACATCTTATTTTCTAATTGTGGTTTTCCCAAAAGTTCATCAAATAAGAATTTAGTCTAAAGTCATTGTTGAGGGTATGTAATAAAAGTGTGTTATTTATGTGTTAATCATGTCAATGTGAGTTAAATGTTAAATGTTTAACCTCAACTTTTTTTTTATAGTATAAATTGAGAGTTGAGGGATTACAATACCGACGAATCGAACATGTGACTATAGAGTGAAAATAGTTTAACCTAATCATATCATTTACACTTTACATGTATTTAGGGACTATTTATCGAGAATCAAATTAACTTTTAAAATTATTCTAACTTTCTTTAAAACATAAAAATAGTTTTATATTATATAAGAAGAAATATATTACTGAAATGATTGTGGTGTGTTTGTTTCACTATTTTGTAGTAAAACAAACTATTTTGTAGTAATACAATTCAATATCATGACCACAAGTTTAATTTTAATTTTTAAAATAATAAAATTTGAGTGAATTTTTGTACTTCAAAATCAAACACTTTTATTTTTACATTTTTAATTTTAATTTTTTAAAAAATAAAATTAATCAACTTTTAAGGAAAACTAATAAAATTGTTAACTAACCGATCTCAAATTTTAATGTAGTTATGAAATAGTTATTTGGTCCATATTAACACATTACCGATTTTTCTTTTATTTTTAAATAACACAATATTCAAATTGAGCATTAATGAGATGTCACCCGAGGTTAGATTTTAAAATATATTAATCAAATGAAAGCTACATATAAATCCAACTAGAGACTAAAAAGGTTTTTCCTCCTATATAATTTACTTTTTTTATATATAGAAATTTAGCTTCTTTTTTTTTTTTTTTGAGAATAGAAATTTAGCTCTTTATAATTACAAAGGTATGAGATAAATATAATATATTTTTAATACATATTAAAAATACTCAGATAAATATTTATTATATTTGCTTCTCAAAAAAAAAATAATATTTATCAATATCAGTATTAGAAAAATTAATATTCGTGGATGTATTTGCTAATTTTTTTTTAAAAAATGGTTGTATTTGTAATTGTTTTCATAGATTTGTCTAGTCTTCCTTCTTTTTAAACTTAAATTGAGATGGGCCGTTCCCTCACAGAGACGGCCCAATACTTTATGGACTTACCTAATTCCAAAGCCCAGCCAAAAGCCCATCCATCAAATTTACCATCTCCTTCACTCTCGACGGTAGGGTTCATGTTTCTTCCCGGCGATCTCAACGACGGCGAACAATCCAAATCCCAGTTTCAAATTCATATTCCATGATCCTCCAGATCTCATTGTTTCACAGTAGTTTCTGATTGAAGAACATTCAAACGATGAGAAATTTACGAATTCTTTCCCATCATTTCTCGACGATTCGCAGAACCTCCGCTCAAAATCCTCGCTCTAATTCTCCATCAACATCTTCTTCATTGCTGAACCACCGGAGTTACACTACTGCCTCACCGGAATCAAGACCGGCTCCTTCACCGGGAGTTTCGGTTATTGTGGATCAGATCTCCGGTCTCACGCTGCTCGAGGTTGCGGATCTCACGGAGGTTCTTCGACAGAAATTGGATGTGAAGGATATGCCGGTAATGGCGGTGATGATGCCGGGGATGGGGTTCGGCGGCTTGGGAGGCGTCGGTAAGGGCGGTGCTGCGGCGAAAGGCGGGGAGGAGACGAAGGCGGAGAAGACGGCGTTTGATGTGAAGCTTGAAGGTTTTGATGCTGCGTCGAAGATCAAGGTTATTAAGGAAGTGCGGACGTTTACGAGTTTGGGTTTGAAGGAGGCTAAGGATTTGGTGGAGAAGGCGCCAACCCTTCTGAAGAAGGGAGTGACGAAAGAGGAAGCTGATACCATTATTGCCAAGATGAAGGAGGTTGGCGCCAAGGTTTCAATGGAGTGAGGTACTGTAATGTTACTCTTTTCAAGTGTGTTTTGGAATGAGTTGCTTGTTTCTAGATGTATGCCTAATGTATGGACCATGTTAATCTACCTTTGTACTTGCGCATTTGTCGAGACGTCATCGTTAGTTTCTCATAGCAATTCGGTATGTTTTGGGGTTGTGGTCAGGTATGGATTCATGGATAGGAATCTTGATGATCTTTAATCTAAGTTCCTATCTGTGTAGCTTAGAAGAAGAATTTAAGAGATTGACTCGAGTGTTATAAGTATGAATGGATGATGATAATGAGTTCTTTGGAAGGAAATATACTATGCCTCCGCCTATCCTAAGTTCAGGAGAGGTCCTTGATTGAATTGGATTTTAGGTCACAAAAGTTTGCAGTTGAGGGAAGGAGATTATCCAGTTGTGTTAACTATACTGTAGCTCCCAAATGGCCTGAATGTCTAGTCTTTTTTTTTTTTTTTTTTCCTTTTGGGATAAGAAATGAAATTTCTTGATTAATGAAGCAACGAACATACTAATGTATCTATAATTTTGGTAGGAAATGACTAGTATGAGATGATTTTCCGAAATGACTAGTATGAGATGATTGGGAAAATGGGTTCTATAGTTTTCTGACATAGTTATGTACTATTAACTCTCCCTAAGTTGGAGAAATTCTAGGACTTCGAGGTACAAAATTGTTGCAGTTTGGTAGGGAGAAGTTTTATGCAGTTATAAAAGTGTAACTTTCATAAATCTCATGAAGGCTCTTAAACGAGGAAAGGTTGTTGGGGAGAGTTGACTTTTAGAGAGCTTTTGGACTATGGAGTTCTGACCACCAATTAGTCTTATTTATCGATATCACTAAAGAATGCAAACATTACACAACCATCCTGAGTTTGACCTAAGGGGTGTTTGGGGCAAGGAAATAGGAAGGATAATTTGGGGTGTTTGGGCCACTCACCACCATTCCCCTATAATTCCTCTCATAATCACGATTATTCTCCCTAATTTCACTCCCTCGTAACCACTTTGTTTTTATAAAAAACGATATGATAACTTCTTTGATAAAATGCAATTAGAAAGTTCCCTCGTTACCACTTTTTATTCTACCTATAATCTCATTCTCCCCCTAACCGCTTTTCTTTCTCCCCATTACTACTTTTTTTCCTTATAATAATTCGCATCATAAACATAGATGATCATTTCTCCATAATCATTCTTTACATCTAAACACCGGTAACCATTCTCTCAATAATCATTTCCCTCATAATTATTTTCTACATCTCAAAGAGTGATAATCATTTTCTCCATAATCATTCCATTCACCCCATATACAATTAACCATTCTTCTCGATAATTATTCTCCCACATATTCTCATCTTTTCCATAATCATTTTCCCACATATTCTCATCTTTTCCATAATCATTTTCATTATCTTTGTCTCAAACAATAAAGGCCTTCAAAATCATATAGTTATCAGATAGAATGAGTAATTATGGTGACCACTGGCTTGAGAATTAATTTCTTACAATTTCATTGACAATGAGATGTAGTTGAGATTGTCATGTATGATTAGTCTAGGGGCTCGATTTCTTATGATTATAGCATTGGGTACTTCTTT